>JARLTB010000220.1:8515000-8787500 GCA_030141615.1 Unio pictorum | reverse complement strand
TCTTTAAAGATATTTTAGTAAAAAGTGCTATATTAGGCATCAAGATTTACTAGTATCAATATGTATAGAGGACAAAATTTTCATAAAGTATGCTTTTCATATACAAACATAGGGAAGTACTTTTTCGTATTTCTCAAAACAGCGGACAAGCAGTAATATATTGAAAATCCCCTCCCATCTTAACTTTAAATTGTTGCATCGTTTATGGCATATATTTTCTGGTAGTCTTAGAATTCTTAGCCAATATTTCAAGATGCGTTTATATCTTAAACACTGTATACTAATTCTCTAATTAGTTATATTACAAATTTCTTTGGAGTAGACTTAGACGTGCCAAGGATATATTTACAAAATGATAGATGAGTATAACTTCTGCATACAACAATGAACACAATTCTGAGGTTTCAAGAGAAACTCCCCTTTTTACAGCTAAAAAACGTTTCAAGTCATTCCCAAATAACGAAAAGAGCAACAGCGATAAAACACACCGTTGGCGCAAGCCCAAACGGCAGTTAAACACATCGGTAATAAAACTGTTGAACTTAGCACATGATTTTAGATCAATGTAAATTGCGTTAAGGATTCTTAACGGTTTTCCACTCATACTTTTACTAACTAGCTTTAGGTACAGTAAGTCTCTTTCAAATCAATAGCTTTTGTCAATAAATACTGCAATCATCTACCCCTACGTGATCTTAAACATTTACAAATTAATGCAAATACTATAAATATATTATTTGGAATACCAAATTCTAACTCCTGCTTGATCTTAGCCCAGTAATTCTTTTTAATTCATCCTTTCATTTATTCGGTTATTTAAAATCGATATAAACACTCTTTTTAATACAGGTAGTAATCTAATGCTTCGGTAATTGGATGATTAATTTGCATCCTCGTTCATTAAAATTGGTATGATCATAACAGTTGACCTTTATTGTTAATAATAGCCAACATTAAATAGTGTATTAATTAATATTGCTAATATTGGGTTAATTATGTTGTTTTTACATATAAAGAAGTCACTGGATAAAACAATTAAAATCAAAGTTCGCTAAAGAATGCGGAACCAAAATAACGTTGAAACCAGCGCAAATGTCCGGCGGTACACATAAATATCATTGACGGATCGTCAAATAAAACATTTTAATGATGCGTTAAAGAATAAGCGAGGGGTTCAAATTGTTTTTTCGAAGGCTGCAGTCGCCAACATGATAAAATCAGGTGGTATTTTTCCGCTGTTGGCTGCGATTCCAGCGCTGATTGCAGCGGCTGCCCCAGCAGTGGCGAATTACGCGGTGTTAGGATCCGTTGGTACCGCGGAAGGGATGGCACTAAAGAAAGCAACAGGTGGATCCGCTCGCGGATCTGGGTATAAAAGAAAGGGAAAGGGTCTGAGACTACCAAGAACCCCGCACTCGTGGTACAGCGGAAAGGGCCTGAGGATACCAGGAACGGTTTACTGAAAAATCAAAGAGTTTTAGAGAATCCAATTGTTCCCATGTCCAATTTTGATTTACTTGATGCTGCTAAAGCGTTATAAATAAATAACTTCAGAGGGTTTTTTATGAGAGATCAATTACCGAGAAAATCAAATAACATTGAAACCGGTATCATCAATCTTGATAACTCCAACGGGGAGGGAACTCACTGGGTTGCATACGCGATTGATCCACTTGGGATTGTTTATTTTGATTCATATGGGTTAGCCCCGCCAAAAGAATTTACGCGGTATATATCAAATCGCTCAATTCCGAGTTTTTATTCCACGCTGCCAACACAACAATTAAATGATCCACTAATATCCGTCCGTGAAGTATTAAATGTCCTTGCGGAGATTTCATTAAAATCCTTTTGCTTTCCGTGGAAACCACCATATCGAGTTGTAAATGAATATACGACTGGGAGGTTTTTAGTGAAAAAATCCATAGGATTTTCATAAATTGAAAACACAAGTGCGCTAACAATAATGATTGTTATTTGGGGACGACCTCTATCAGCGTTAGAAAAACCCACCACGTAAACACAGGATGAAAAAAATAATTGAAAATGAAATCGCTGAGACGTTGAATTTAGCAAGTGTTGACCCCGGGGAAATAGTTGTATTTCAAGATCGCCAGGGCAAATTGAAAACCAGTAATATGTCGTTGGATGACATTTTAACACGAAGACGTGACGCCGCCGATAACGCTATTGCGCTGTTTTAGGATGGTACACTCAAACCAGGTGTACTTGTCTATACGGTCACAGAGAAACTAACAACAATAGATATCACAGCAAACTCATTAAAATCACTCAACGATGAATTTGTTAAATTCAATCAACCGCTACAAGAATTTCTTGGTGTTCCACCAGTGACCACACCGAATATTGAAACGATAAAAACCGCAATCGACAATTTAGCAAAATTGCGATCTGATTACGATATTCATATAGCCGCTTTTGGCGCACTACGAAAAACTTTAACAGAACCGATGACGCCGTTGATAAGTTTTTTAACAAAAAAAATATCAAACCGAAGGATATTAAAACAACTCTAGATAACATCATTGTAAAATTCGATGAAATAACTCTATTTGGTTGGCAATTGGAAGTAATCATCTTAGTTATTACAACGATCAAAAACGATCTCGCACGACTTGAAAAGGTAAAAATTCCTCATGATCGCTTCAGCAATAACGTATACACACTTAGATCTGGATCATTTGAGTGGACCCCTACAAACAATATACTATATATCATTGCGGCAGTCAAGGGCATTTATCGATTAATACTGGTGTCGCGGACGCAATTTAATATATCATCGCTGAGTTCATCTGGAATCAACAACTTGATATCGGCGATCATTGACAAGGATGCAAATCAACCGTTCACAATAATAAGCACTGATGCCAATGTAGTTTTGACAACAGTAACATGGTATGTTGAGTTCGTAGCAGATCTGAGCAAATAACTGAATTGAAATGAATTTGCAGGCGAATTTTAATTGGACTCGTAATTGAAAACGTTTGCGTTTTTAAAATAAAAATGATATCACCAATGATTTCATCATTGCAATATCGCTATGATACGGTCAGAGAATTTTCAATGAAACTCTAACACGCGCTGAGGAGTATGCAATGAAAATAAAAAAAAATACCGCAGAAGAATTACAGTCATTGACGTTACAGTGTATTCGGTATCTGGTGTAATGGCCGGAGCTGGTATTATACTGTCTTCAGTGACAATGATAGCCCCGGTTGCTGTTCCAATTTGTATATCCGCGGTGACAACACTCGCTGGGGTTGCAAATGCAATCATTAAAAAATTATCATCATGTTCTCAGGGGAAACTTAACGAGTATACAGTAAAACATCAAATAGCATCCAACGGCTACTCGCAATTATCCTCGTTGATATCATCATCGATTGATGACTCATTAATTACCGAAGACGAATTCTCCGCGATTGTACGTATTTATGATTCCGCGGTATCAAAATTAGAAATTGTAAACAATGATAATAATAATGTCACTAAAACTCGAAGAGTTTCAACTACTTCAACGAATAGCAGAAAATACCACACCGGTGAAAACAAGCTTGATATCAATAACATCAACAAACCCTGAATTTAGTGTGAATTTCCCTTCCCCGATTCCAGTGAAAGAGATAGCGCTAGCTAAATTAAGAGTATACCATAGTTGGCCAAATATTAGATCGGTTGCATTTGGCCGGCAGAAACCCAATAATTCGCTGGTATTTGCGTGGGAAAATCGTGAAGACGGAACTCCAGACTGGAATGTTGCCTCGTTACCAACAGGGTCATACCAAATTGAACAAATCAATAATGAATTTTACAACGGAGAATTAAATCTATTACTGGAAAAGTATAAAAAATTGCTATTAAAGTTCATGAACCAACGTTATCATCCGCGATTGAAATAAGCACAGAGGGATATGTCGTAGATATTTATCAGAGTTCAATCAGAACCATGTTAGGTTGGCCTGAAGTACTACCTCGACAAGAAATTGTTATACCACCTGAACCAAAAAAATCCGATTACATCACAGACAAGATAAAATCCGTCAATGAAGTAAAAAGTTATAGAGATTACCGCATCCCTCTGGATTTTTTTGGTATTCTATTCCAAGTAACAACAGGATATACTACACCCGTCTAACATAAAATTACTGAAAATTTCACAGCGATGAATAATGATTTTTCATTGTTGATAATATCTCTTAAATCCGGGTCTCTCACCCGAGATGAATTTATCAGCGTTGTAGAAACATGTAACAAAATCATCGAAGACATCGAAACATTTAATTTACAAATTATCCAAGTGATATTAAGGGAAAATTATCCTAAAACGAGAATCGACCTTGCAAACAAATACAATATCCGCGTAGAAGATATTTCCACATTCAAACTACCTGGATATAATGTACCAGAACTAAAAAAACTTCTCAGTGACGCCATCGATGTTGATTTTGAAATAATTCACGACGATTGGAAAAAAATATAAAAAAACAAGTAGTAACAATCCTCAGACAAAATAATGACCCAGACAACGGTGGTAGGCATATCGCCTCTCAAAATGTAAATATATCCTCGGTGATTGCATTGAATTTAGTATGTGATGCTATCGAAGGAAGTTATCAAATTAATCTCGAGCAATCAAATCAAGCTCAGCAAGGATATATTCTTTATTCATTTGCACCAACAGCTCCACCAGGATTTTTAATTGTTGATGATAGAATTAATCCCGTCTATATGTGATGCCATAATAATTTACTAACGAGAATTAATTTCAGGCTTACTGACCAGTCAAATAATTTGATTGATATACAAGACGAGACGTTACAAATTAGTCTGTTTGTGAAATCATAAATGATGTTCGTCGTAAAACCATTTTATAGTCACACTTTCACGCAGTGTGAATGTGTTTTTGCATTCTCTCCGGGCGGATTTTATAACGGAGAGAGTGGTTTTCAGTTGAATGTAGATTAGTGCCCGTATTTAGATAGTTGTATGTGTAACAGAATTGTTACCGAGAGGAGGGTGGACTAAATGAACAATACAAACACAATTTGTGAAAGAAAATATAAATTTATGTAATAAATTATAAATGAAAAAAATACAGATGTAACAACACAATAACTCATGCACTCAACCCACAATTACACTCACAACCATTCACAATACATGAATAAATTAAATAACAATACAAAAGGAATCTCAGATGTAAAGGGATCTCTTGGATTATACACAGATCCAAGAATCCTTTACGAAAGTTAAATAAATGCAAGTATGATTTACGAAAAAAATAACACAAACGACAAACTATCTATCGCACGATGGATTGCGATAACTAGCACGATCATATACTTGTATTCAATCAAGTTGCTAGCTTTTATTGATATCTATGTGATCACTTGAAATATTATTGCGATCTGACATAAGCATGCAAATACAACAATGTATTAAATTATATTACAATTTCAATACACCTATGTGTCTCCCATGTATAACCGCACGATTCAGCAACAGTTGAATCGTCTCCCAGTTTCCCCGAGAACCGAGGGTTGACCAATACTATTATCGGACGTTACCCTTCACGGATCCACCACAGTTATACGTTCAGACAGCATACAACATCTACCCGAACCAACGGTTCCTCACTCCCCTAGATGTCTACCCGGACGTTTTACAACTCTAAGACAGCTCCGACACTCGGACTTCTAGCTTTCCGGATATTTACACGTTACACAGATATTGACGAACAGACAGTTCGACACACAGACAGATACTTCAATTCCGTTTGCACAAATTAACGGCACAAGCACATTCAGATATTTATACAGAGATGTTCCAGAACAAACAATAGATGTCCCACAACAAATCAAACGATATCAAAGACGTTTATCAAAAGATGGTATCAGATGTGTTTAACAGCTACGGTATCAACGATGTTATTAGCAGCTACGGTATCAACGATGTTATTAGCAGCTACGGTATCAACGATGTTATTAGCAGCTACGGTATCAGAAACAATGTAACAACTATGTTAGCAGCTACGGTATCAGAGACGGTATCAACGATGTTATTAGATGCGCTATCAGTGATGTACTTCTACGGTATCAACGACGGAATCAGACGGAATCAGACGGAATCAATGATTGTCAGATGTTATCAGATCTACGGAATCAACGATGTTATTAGATCTCCGGAATCAACTATAATAAACAAAACCAGACTAATAATAGTGGTCTCAAAAATAATCTAAGCCGTAGATTACGATATTGTATTTAAAGTCTAAAAGTGACTAGTAATTCCAAATATTCCACGTTCATTGCAATAAAGGCATCATTATACGAAATGATAATCTGAATAAAATTCACAATAAAACGAAATGTAAATTTAACACTCACCCCTTTGGCTGGAGATTTGCAAGACGAGGTTATCTATCCTTCGATTAGATATTTTGGTTCCCGTAAATAATAATGAGAAATCCTTAGCCTTATATACTCTCAATAGGTGAACATAAATCACATCGAGCTTGACGTGCACCACGTACAACGAGTATTTCGGATTTCATGTAAATTACAAATTGGCACATGCAAATCGTTACACGCCACTTAATCACCCCAGGTAATGCGTGTACGACGAAATCAAGAAAATGGTGAGTTTCGTTTGCAATTGAAGAACAACAAAAATCAGTTCAAATTTTCGCCTAATTCTGTGACAATACCTCCCCCCTAAGAATAAAAATGTACACATTTTTAAAACTAACACAGAATAGAAGAAAAAATAACTACTGATGATATCTTACAACATTTACACTGGTTATACTACAAACTGGATTTTATTACTGGGCAAATTCATACAAATTTCCCATCATGCCCTACTCAAGTAGTCTGCGCCTATATTTTCAACTCCCCTTATTGACATTGTCGCTCTGTCTCTTGATGTATAACTTGAGCATATTCGCATGGAATGTTTTTACACTACCGTCCATGTCAATTTTATAGTCCATGTCTTCTTTTACTTCTTTAACTTCATATGGACCTTTCCACTGGACTAATAACTTATTCGAACTCGTTGGAAGAAGCAATAGCACCTGATCTCCCACAAGAAATTTCCTATTACGCGCTCTGCGGTTGTAATACTTGGCATATCTGCGCCCGGATTTAATCAATTCGTCACGTGCCATCTGGCATGTACTCTCAAGTTTATTTCTTAGATCTAACACGTACTGGTAAGTCGTTTTTATTTCCTCGTTCGCGACATCACCAGTCCATAGTTCGCGTAGTATCCGCATCGGGCCTCGAACCGTTCTACCATACAACAGTTCAAAGGGTGAGAACCCTAAACTTTCCTGCGGTACTTCACGGTACGCGAACAGAACAGCGTTTAAATAACGGTCCCAGTCTTGCGGACGTTCCGCGCACATCTTTCTCAGCATGCTTTTCAGGGTACCATTAAACTTCTCTACCAGTCCATTGCACATCGGATGGTATGGGGTAGTGTTTAGCTGTTTGATGGATAACAGCCTACTTATTTCACCCATGAGGTCAGAGGTGAATTGGGCACCACAATCAGTGAGGATTTCCTCTGGCACCCCTACCCTACTGAAGATATCAACTAATGCTTCAGCTACCCTTTCCGTTTCAATAGTTGGTAACGCTACGGCTTCAGGGTATCTGGTTGCGTAGTCAACCAGAGTAAGTATGTACCGATACTTTCTTTCGGTAACCGGGTGTATTGGTCCTACAATATCTACTGCCACTCTTTTAAACGGTGTATCTATTAATGGCATCTGTCCCAAGGGCACCCTTGTGACCCTTCCCTTACAGACGGTTTTCTGACATACGTCGCACGACCTACAGAACCGTGTGACATCGCCATTAACACCTGGCCAGTAGAATTCAGCGACTACCCTGCTAGTGGTCTTAGCCTTACCTAGGTGTCCTGCCATGCTTGACTCATGCGCCACCCTAAGTACTTGAGATCTATATCTCTGGGGTACGACCACTTGCCAATACTTCTTACCCTCCCGAGCGCTAAACTCCCTATGAATTAATCCGTTCTTGCGTACGAATCTAGAGCTACCCCCACGCTTGCAATGTTTAATCGCGCCGGACGTGATTTTCTCAACAATTGTTCTGATGGATTCATCATGTTCTTGCTCTTGTTTGAAATCATCACGCGAAATTCCTGAGATCGATTCAGGGACTATTAATTTACGAAACGCTGTTTTCTCTCGCCGTGTTTGCGCTCGCGTTTCGACTGCCTGAGCCAAAGGTATTTTAAAATCGGCCATGGTTGGAAGACGGGAACCTTCAACATTACCAATCGTCAGATCGTAAATAGGATTGTCCATACAAAGGGCATCAACAGTTCCCGTTAAGAAAGGTGTTTTTACTGTGATCCTTGCTACGGGAATGCGACCCATCGTCTGATCAAGTAACATACATGGGGATTCCCACCCGAGCATTTGGTTATCCTGCACGAGACTACGTTTGATCACTACGCCCGTACAACCAGTGTCACGCAATACCACGACTTCTCGACCGTTGACAAACCCTCTCACGGTTGGTACACGCGCTTCAGGAAATAAACACGTGCCAAGCGAATGAATACAAGGTTCTACCTGTACGATGTTATCAGTTATACCTTTACTTTGTATAGCCACTGCTACCTTATGTATAAGTGCCTTTCTTTTAGGACAGTCTTTTTGAACATGACCCAATGCATTACACAAGAAACACCGCACACGCTGAAAAACTGGATTCCCAACTGACCTTTTTACCTCAGCTGATTTTACAGGCTCCCTAGGCATAGGTCTTACAGACTGGTTTCCAGACTTAAAATCTTTCAAAACCACGTTCTGGGTTCCCCCATGAGCTTTTGCAAATAAATCGGCTTGCTTAGCCATATCTTTTACGTTCGTGAAGACTTTCTCCTTCAGAAATTGATCTAATTCTCGCCCAACTGTATTAAATAATTGATCTCTGAGCAAGAAATCAGTCAACCCTTCAAACGTTTTCACCGCTTTGCCGCATTCAATCCACCGCTCAAAATAGTTCGCAATTCTGACGGTGAACTGACCAAAGGTTTCTCCCTTATCGGGCTTGCTATACCTGAACTTTTTACGGAAACCCTGTTCAGTAAGCTCGTACCTTTTGAGAAGTGCTTCCTTTAGGACGTCGTACTTGAACACATCGTCCCTAGGAAGTCGCGAGTATACATCCAGTGCTTTACCTTTTAATAAAGCACTCAGATGCAGCGCCCAGTCATTTTGACTCCACTTCTGGTTTTCGGCATACCGCTCAAACCGATGAAGATAACTATCTATGTTATCTTTTTCATCGTCAAAGGGAGGTAATTTGGGGCCCCTTAATTTGTTAAAGGCAGAATCGTGTTCTCTCCCAGATGTCGCTAATTCCACCTTACGCTCATGATCCCGTTGCTTTGCTTTTTCATCTAACTCTATTCGCTTTTGCTCCGCTTCCATTTCCCATCCTATCCTATCCTTTTCGGCCTGCTTCTCTAATTCTATCTTTTCCTTCTCTAATCCTATCTTTTCCCTCTCAAAGGCCCATTTCCTATCTTCGGATTCCCTTTCTAATTCCCGTTTCCTCTCTTCGGCCTCCCCCTTTTCCTTTTCTAATTCCCTATGTAATTCCCTTTCTCTTACCCTTTCTTCTCTTTCCCGGGCTTGTTCTTCTTGAATAAATTTCCTTAAGCTTTCACCTTCATATCCAAATTCTTTGCCTAAGGCAACCAAGTCCTTAAGGGATGACATGACAATTGTAATATGAATATAGATGTAGAAACATGTAACAAAATCATCGAAGACATCGAAACATTTAATTTACAAATTATCCAAGTGATATTAAGGGAAAATTATCCTAAAACGAGAATCGACCTTGCAAACAAATACAATATCCGCGTAGAAGATATTTCCACATTCAAACTACCTGGATATAATGTACCAGAACTAAAAAAACTTCTCAGTGACGCCATCGATGTTGATTTTGAAATAATTCACGACGATTGGAAAAAAATATAAAAAAACAAGTAGTAACAATCCTCAGACAAAATAATGACCCAGACAACGGTGGTAGGCATATCGCCTCTCAAAATGTAAATATATCCTCGGTGATTGCATTGAATTTAGTATGTGATGCTATCGAAGGAAGTTATCAAATTAATCTCGAGCAATCAAATCAAGCTCAGCAAGGATATATTCTTTATTCATTTGCACCAACAGCTCCACCAGGATTTTTAATTGTTGATGATAGAATTAATCCCGTCTATATGTGATGCCATAATAATTTACTAACGAGAATTAATTTCAGGCTTACTGACCAGTCAAATAATTTGATTGATATACAAGACGAGACGTTACAAATTAGTCTGTTTGTGAAATCATAAATGATGTTCGTCGTAAAACCATTTTATAGTCACACTTTCACGCAGTGTGAATGTGTTTTTGCATTCTCTCCGGGCGGATTTTATAACGGAGAGAGTGGTTTTCAGTTGAATGTAGATTAGTGCCCGTATTTAGATAGTTGTATGTGTAACAGAATTGTTACCGAGAGGAGGGTGGACTAAATGAACAATACAAACACAATTTGTGAAAGAAAATATAAATTTATGTAATAAATTATAAATGAAAAAAATACAGATGTAACAACACAATAACTCATGCACTCAACCCACAATTACACTCACAACCATTCACAATACATGAATAAATTAAATAACAATACAAAAGGAATCTCAGATGTAAAGGGATCTCTTGGATTATACACAGATCCAAGAATCCTTTACGAAAGTTAAATAAATGCAAGTATGATTTACGAAAAAAATAACACAAACGACAAACTATCTATCGCACGATGGATTGCGATAACTAGCACGATCATATACTTGTATTCAATCAAGTTGCTAGCTTTTATTGATATCTATGTGATCACTTGAAATATTATTGCGATCTGACATAAGCATGCAAATACAACAATGTATTAAATTATATTACAATTTCAATACACCTATGTGTCTCCCATGTATAACCGCACGATTCAGCAACAGTTGAATCGTCTCCCAGTTTCCCCGAGAACCGAGGGTTGACCAATACTATTATCGGACGTTACCCTTCACGGATCCACCACAGTTATACGTTCAGACAGCATACAACATCTACCCGAACCAACGGTTCCTCACTCCCCTAGATGTCTACCCGGACGTTTTACAACTCTAAGACAGCTCCGACACTCGGACTTCTAGCTTTCCGGATATTTACACGTTACACAGATATTGACGAACAGACAGTTCGACACACAGACAGATACTTCAATTCCGTTTGCACAAATTAAAGGCACAAGCACATTCAGATATTTATACAGAGATGTTCCAGAACAAACAATAGATGTCCCACAACAAATCAAACGATATCAAAGACGTTTATCAAAAGATGGTATCAGATGTGTTTAACAGCTACGGTATCAACGATGTTATTAGCAGCTACGGTATCAACGATGTTATTAGCAGCTACGGTATCAACGATGTTATTAGCAGCTACGGTATCAGAAACAATGTAACAACTATGTTAGCAGCTACGGTATCAGAGACGGTATCAACGATGTTATTAGATGCGCTATCAGTGATGTACTTCTACGGTATCAACGACGGAATCAGACGGAATCAGACTGAATCAGACGGAATCAATGATTGTCAGATGTTATCAGATCTACGGAATCAACGATGTTATTAGATCTCCGGAATCAACTATAATAAACAAAACCAGACTAATAATAGTGGTCTCAAAAATAATCTAAGCCGTAGATTACGATATTGTATTTAAAGTCTAAAAGTGACTAGTAATTCCAAATATTCCACGTTCATTGCAATAAAGGCATCATTATACGAAATGATAATCTGAATAAAATTCACAATAAAACGAAATGTAAATTTAACACTCACCCCTTTGGCTGGAGATTTGCAAGACGAGGTTATCTATCCTTCGATTAGATATTTTGGTTCCCGTAAATAATAATGAGAAATCCTTAGCCTTATATACTCTCAATAGGTGAACATAAATCACATCGAGCTTGACGTGCACCACGTACAACGAGTATTTCGGATTTCATGTAAATTACAAATTGGCACATGCAAATCGTTACACGCCACTTAATCACCCCAGGTAATGCGTGTACGACGAAATCAAGAAAATGGTGAGTTTCGTTTGCAATTGAAGAACAACAAAAATCAGTTCAAATTTTCGCCTAATTCTGTGACAGTATGTGCCGTCCTGTGATTCATCATCAAAACAAGCCTTATTGGAATTGGCTAGGGTGTTGTTAACAACTAGGTTATCTGATAGCATGTCGTCATTCATATTGGGCTCACTAGATTGTTGTTGACATTCTAGGTGTTCTGATATGTCATCATCATATATACACCTTAATTATGATTATATGTTGTGCCGTCGCTATATCCCTTAAGTAAGATTATATATTGTACTGTTTGTATATACCTTAATTAAGATTATATGTTGTGCCGTCTCTATATACCTTAATTAAGATTAAATATAAACTGAAAACGGGTAAAAATGGACCCCCCCCATTTTTTGTATATAAATTTGATATATTTTCTTAATTAATTATATAATATATATGAAATACGAAAATATAAATGATATCATTAACTCAATTTTAGATTTGAAAAATAAAAAAAATATAATTATGAGATAAATTAATTGTAATCAGAATCTCTCTGATTTTCAAGATCTCGGTGATAACGCTCAAAATAACAAGTTCGTGTTACCATTCCAATATGCATTTATTAAAGGAATACAACAACCTATAACGAATGATTAGCAACAACATCGACGTAATTAAATTCATTCCGCTATTTACCGCAGTCTAAAAAAGGTTACGGGTGAACTCAGTAAACAATATGAGGTTAAACGAACTATAAATTCCACAATAAAAACGATTAAAGAACTTATTAAACACAACAACATACTTCCATTTTAAATGTTTTCAAAAACATAAATATAGTAACTGCTACCAGGAAGTTTGAAATTATCTTACGAAAATGGGACATGTGAGACTTGCTAAATTCAGTGAATAAAAAAATAAAGGTATGTGACCCTTAAAAATACTTTTATTGCTGTCAAAAGGACTTCGTTCCATGCGAGTTGTCAGCAACAAAAGTATTGGTATGGGTTTGAAATTCTATTACACTACTAGGAGGTTTAAATATTTTACCGGTATGATACCTTTCCAGGTATTTATGTAACTGGGTATGTTATTTTTTAACACCGCAGTGATTTTATCTCCGAACACGGAAGTTATATCGTGTGTATTATTAAATACAGGAATTGCCTTGTTGTCGGGGTGGGGGGGGAGGAGGGGATTAGCTGCTACAATTAAATTATTTATATATTTAACAATAATGGTAATAGAATCATTAACAACTTGACTAGCTCGAGAGCGTTTAGAGGCAATAAGGAGATTTATACCTGTTAGAGATTCTGTGAGCATTAAGTTGCAAGTGCGACAAGAATTTCAAGCTGTTTGCAATTGGCGCTCAACAATTATTCAAACTTATTACTAAAACCACTAAATAGGTTATATATGGAATAGAAGGAGAAGAAATAAAGACAGGTGTTCTTCCTTAACTAGAAAGAATAGCAAAACAAACAAAACAAACATCAGAATGCTACAAATTTTCCTCCTTCAAGACTTCAAACTGGTCAGAAAGAAACCGATTATGAGGTAGTCGAAGAATTACGAAATAAATTTACTGATGAGGTTTTAGCATATATCGATACGAGTGGTCCGAAAGATTTTATCGAATTGGTGCTACGCGTTACGAAGATAAGAAATGAATGTTGAAACCGGGAAATAAAACATATATTAGAGATATGCAACACTGGAATGATGTACTTTATAAAATTAAAACTAGCACACGCCGAATTGATTAAACAAGTGGATCGTATATAGGATAACTCGATGAGGTAAATAAAAGTATTTGGTCAATATAAAACATTAAGAGAGCAAGAAATAGAAACACTACAAGGAAGAGAAGAACTACGACGACAAAAAATGAAAGAACAAAAACAACGAAGAGAAGAATTAAAACAACGAGAAGAAGAATTAAAACAGCGAAAATCACAAAGAAAAAAACAGAAATCTTCAAAGCAAGAATCTTTCTCATCTCAACAAGAAAAAATATCAGATGATGTTTTAGAAAAATTAACAGATCACGGGATGAAATAATATCTCGCGATGAGCAAGGTGCAACTGGTACTACCGGTAAGGAATTTTCTTAGAGTGAAACTCATGGCAGTGGTCTTGTTCCCTGTTCTAATAATATTCTCTCCGACATCGCACGATTATAAATTCTAATATTGGGTAGACGAGCTGGAAATAACTCACCGGAAATAATTAATAAAGCCGCTGATATCTGCAGACGACTATTTGAAGGAGGTATCATGGATATTGGTGTATATGGATAGTTTATTGATGAACTCGCGGACGGTTTTACCGTCAGTGGTTACCATAGTGACTAATGTCACCGGTGATTTGTCGCTGACGTCTTTGTCATTGCGATTCGATAAATAGCATTTAAATAAAATGATATTACACTACAACCACTATAAACCAACTATGACTTACGAAGATTGTCTATTCATAAGATGTATTATAGAGATGGTCTCGGTTATGTTGTTCAAGGGTTATTTGCAAGGATGGCTCAGAAAATATCATTAATCGCAAAACAATTACCGATGAAAGCTATTGATGTTATTCGTGATAAGGGTATTAGCGCTGTTGGTAATGTTGCCGGTAAAGCATGTTTTACAGACAAAGAAAAACTAATAGCACTAATTCGACGACGAAAAAAAAAACACTGTTGAAAGAATCACCAGGGAAACTAACATCTGCCTGCGAGTATTAGCAAATAATAAACAACTCGGTGGATCAAAAAATAGCATCGCGGATAAATGAAGGATTTGATGCTCAGGGAAATATTACTGAAAATATAATAACGGGAAATGGTCTGACAAAGTCATCGAGATCGCGATTTTGATCGAGAAATATATAATAAAATGTTCAAATCCACAGCGGATCCGGCCTTGTATTTGGATGCCCCAGTTCTCAAAAATGATTCTATACGCGATTATCAATTTTATTTCTATAACGCAAGACAAACAAACGGTCGATCAAGAATCGAACTTCAGGTTCAAGATACAAGCAAATACTTTCTACGCGCTGAAGCATTTATTGATGTAGAAGGAGAACTTGTAACAAATGTTGATGTTAATACGACATATTTAGATAACGCAAATCTCAGAGTTGGTTTCATCAATATTGGTTTTATGGCATTATTTAGTAGCGCTAGATATATGATTGATAGAAGAGAGATTGACTCTATAGAGCATAATGTTGATGTTGCCTCAACAATAGTGGGGTTAACGAGATATTCTGATGATTAGGCTGGACAGTGTATGATGTTCGCTAAGGATATTAATGATCACGCTGCACATAATAAATACATTAAATTACGGACACCAGTAGCTACTCCATCTGATCCGCAACCAGTCGAACTTGAACATGAAGCTAGACCAGCTGCCCTCTTTGATGCTATAAAAGATGATAATCCTAATTACAACCTAGGGTTTGCAACACGCGTATCAATGTTGCAAGGACAGCGTTGATTATTTTCATGCGCGATTCAACTATCTCATATTTTCGAATTTTTTAGAAATGTTACAAAGGTTATCTTTGGAGCAAAACATGCAGTAGTCCTCGTGCAAAAAGGTCATGATAATGATGCAATCTGGCGAGAAGCAGGCCCTGCTGCAGCTCCAGTTGCTGCTGATAAAGTAAATATAACAAAACTCTCCCTGTGGATGCCAGTAATGACTCCATCAATCACCGCAGAGGAAATATTTCTATCATTTATGGATACAGGTGGTAAATCATTGCTATCTTGGCTAACGACAACAACAGATATTATGGAGACTTCTGTTAACCGTATATTTACATGGTACATGGCATCGAAACAGGGGTTTCTGCGCCGTTTCATATATTTGTTGTGTTACAGGATAAGACGGGATTAAGTTCACAAACATGCAGCCATATGATATTTGATCAACTGGGTGTTACTGAAGTCTCACTGAGGATAAACGGCCAGCACAAACCATTCGAGGATATTTTACTTGATCACGGACAAAACTAAATAGCACGCGAGTATCATCGTTTGCTGACATTTATGGGAAGTGATAATAATGTAGATACTGGTATGCAAATATCATAATTAGAGTTTAGAAATCGATATCCGATTTATTACTTTTCGCTGGAACATCTTGATTTAACCAGACAGTCCGTCGTTGACATACATTTCCGAGCTCGTGTAACGGATCCTCCTACTGGTAGTTACTGAGCAATTGCTGTCATTCTCAGTGACATATCAATGGTACTCGAAGGTGTTGGTGGACGAATGAGGGTAGTTGATGCGCCAGTGGAAAATATGTAGAGAATTAGATCAATTTCGTATTAAAATAATGCCATATGGTCATGTTAATGTTACTCTGACTCCTGGTCAGATTAAAACGTTGCAATCAGATTCAGCTAAACATGTGGAACTACAATATCATTAAAACACAGTCAGATGTCTGGTGGTCAGAATAAACTATCACTGACAGTTCGTCAGATTAAGCATTTCAATGATGCTATCAAAGATAGAAAAGGTGTTCAGGTCACTCTGCGTCCGCGATCAGAGTAATGATATAATCAGGTGGTATATTTCCACTTCTCGCTGTGTTACCAGCGATAATTGCATCCGCCGCCCCCGCGGTTGTGAAAACTGCCGCTCTCGGAGCTGTTGGTACCGCCGCTGCGATGGCACTAAAGAAAGCTACCGGACAGGGATACAACAAAAAACAAAACGAGACGATCAGGTGCAGAAAAGGGTCTAAGACTACTATGAACTCCGTATTCATGGTACAGCGTAAACCGCCTAAGACAACCAGGAACAGTTTACTAACTCCGCTGTCAAATTTTGATTTACTCGATTCTGCTAAACAATTGTCGATAAAAAACGTTAGAGGTGTTTTTTATCCGAGATCAATTACCACAACAACCAAACAGCAATGAAACCGTTGTCATTAATCTCGATAACAGCACCGGACATGGAACTCACTGGGTTGCATACGCGATTGATCCACGTGTAGTTGTTTATTTTGATTCATATGAGTTAGCGCAACCTAAAGAATTTATGAGCTCCATACATCAATTAAAACCTTCATCGCTGGTACTCCACGCTACCAACAAAGAAAATGACCGACCCACCAATATGTGGCCTAGAAGTATTGAATGTACTATATCATCATCAACTAATCCACCCCATAATGGTTGATTGAACAATGATTGATATTTGGGGAAGATCTCGCTTAAGCCTGAAAAAAAACCACCGGGGACATATCCGCAACCAAAGAAGTAAAAAAGATGAAATATCGGAGATATTAAACCTCGCAAGTGTGGATCCAAACGAAATAGTCGTATTTCAAGACAAACAAGGGAAATTGAAAACGAGTAATGTTTCCCTGAATGATATTGTTGTTGCAATAAATGAGTAACTGAAAATTCCCTAGCGGTGTTTCATTCCACCGGTAAGATTAAACCGGGAGTTCTTTTACGAACTGTGATAAATATTACTAACAATCGAGTAAAAAAATCCGTTGACACAATGACAGACAACCTCGACATGAAATCTATTTAAATAACCGCACTTGGCGATCCAACACTGGATACTGATGCTGTGACAAAAAATGTGTAGATGATAAACTAACAACGCTGCACGACGAGTATGAAACCACAGATGGTAAACTAGCAACCATGAGAGCTGAGTATGATGTCCATGTAAGCGCGTTTGCAAACCTCCGTATTAATTTTAGAAAATCCGATGAAATCATGAATAATTTCTTTGGTGATCCGATGACTGTCCCAAAGAAACTTTCTGATATTAAAACAAGTATTGATATGATTAAACAAAAAATAAGACGATATCATTGTTGATTTTCCTGCTATCGCAACCCGGCTTGATAAAGTCAAAATACCGCAAAAAACAAAATATCAATAACGTGTACTCGATATATCATAGTTCTTTCACCTGGACACGTCAAAATAAATCCATTGGAGTGTCAGCAGATGTTAAGAGTATCTATAGATTAACTCTTATATCGCCGTTGCAGTTTAACGTATCAACTAGTACTTCTACTGGTGTGAATACTGCAAGTGCAATACTAGATAAAGGATCCAGTGAAACATTTACAATAACCCCCCTCAGTGGTAATTCAGCGTCAGCGTCATTTACAGTTTATGTCACATTTGTAATTGATTTAAGTAAATAGTAAAATGAATGTCCAGCATTATCGATATGATCAAGTTCGTGAGTTTCAAAACAAACCAAAAAATCTCATTGACGAGTATACAGTAAAAAAAAAGAAATACCGCAGGCGAATTGCCATCGTTGACATAATCGTGCAATTGCTACAACGGGTATAATGTTATCAAGTGTAACAATGTTTGCCCCTGTATTTGTCACACTTTGTGTTTCAACTGCGACCACAATTACAAGACTGTTAAGCATCATCACAAAACAATATCCACATGCAGTCAGAATATAGTTAAGTTACATATCGCAGAGAATGCATATTCCCAATTGCCTTCGCTGATATCATTTAGTCTCGATAACAAATTCTCCACGTTGATGAACATCTATCACAGCGCAACATCAAAATTAGAAAAACAACACAATAATAGCAATGGCTGTTACATTAACATCAACAATGGAATTACTTCAAAAAATAGCCACGAACACAACACCGCAAAAGACAACCATGATCTCAATAACCTCAACCAACCGCGAATTCAGTGTGAATTGTCCCACTTCGATTCCGGTTAAGGAGATAGCGCTGGCAAAATTACGAGTATACCACAGTTGGCCAAATATTAGATCAAAATCATTCAGTGGTCAGCAACCGAAAACTTCATATCAGTCTGTATGTGAAATCCTAATATAATATATCAGCTATCTAGTTAAATGGAAGAAGTATATGAATAATATGCCATGAGGGACAGTCTCATGATATCTTATAACTATATTTAAATATGTGGTCCATTTTACTCATATTAAGGTTTGACTAGAATCCAAATTGCATCTACCTGTTATATTTCCAGCCTGAACCCAACTAAAATTGATTTCAAATTATTTTGTGGTTTGTGATTGCTACTTTATGTCATATTTATTAGAACTTCATTGATAATCTTTTATGCCTACAGATCATTCAGATATTATTGGTAACAACACAAAAGTGTAACCAGTTAACCCCTTCCCGTCTTGTTAACACCAAGCATATTTAGCTTACATAATATTGCATGCAAATTCAAAGGTTGTATAAAATATCTCACTCACAGTCTGGATGTCTTCAAAAGCAAGCTTTAGACATAAAGTAAAGCAATATATCAGCCATGGATGCCTTCAAGTGGTATACCTATCCCATTATCTTTTATTCGTATATTTGATGCAGAGTAATATTAGCACCATCTTTGATAATATTGTTTGTTATACATGTCCCATTGTTTGATATTCTTAGATATGATGCAGAGTAATATTAGCACCATCTTTTATAATAGTGTTGTTATACATGTTCCATTGTTTGATATTCTTAGATATGATGCAGAGTAATATTAGCACCATCTTTGCTAATATTGTTTGTTATACATGTCCCATTGAGTGTTATTCTTAGATATGATGCAGAGTAATATTAGCACCATCTTTGCTAATATGGTATGTTATACATGTTCCACTGTCTACTATTCTTAGATATGTCGCAGAATAATATTAGCACCATCTTATATTGTATTTTATACATGTCCCATTGTCTGTATTTTTAGATATGATATGATATGATACAGAGTAATATTAACACCATATTTGATAATATTGTATGTTATACATGTCCCATCATCTGCTTTTCTTAGATATGATGTGGAGTAATATTAGAACCAGCTTTGCTAATATAGTATGTTATACATGTCCCATCATCTGCTATTCTTAGAGATGACGCAGAGTAAATTTAACACCATCTTTGCTGATATTGTTAAAATGTCCCAATTTATGCTATTATTAGAGATGATGCAGAGTAATATTAGCACCATTATTTGCTAATACTGTATGTTATACATGTCTCATTGCGTGTTATTCTTAGATATGATGCAGAGTAATTGTATCACCATATTTGTTAATATTTATGCAATAATGAGTAGTAACATGATTTTTTAAAGTGTGTATTATTTGTATTGATTATTGAATGGAGTAGTGGAGACCACGGAAAATTATTTAAAGGCAATATACATACTTGAACATCGCGAACTTAGTGTGTCACTAAAAGTAAAATATATGTTTTACCTGGTTGTAGACATTGTATTTGCTATAATTCTCACCAGAACACAGGGTGTATATGTATTGTAGACTGCACTTAACCATTTATTGTTTTCTCATATATTACGGGCAACCAAAATTGAATTTTCTGAAATGTGACCGTCACTCTCTATTGTAATATGCATATCATACCTGGTGGAATGTGACTGTCGCTATTGGTGCAAGGTGACGTTTACGCTTGCTGCAATATGACTTTTAGTCTTGATGCAATTTGAATGTGACGCTATTGCAATATGACTGTCACTCTTGGTACAGTTTGACTTTCACACTAGGTGCAATTTTACTCTCGTTATTAGTGCAATACTAATGTCATACTTAATGCAATATGATTGTCATACTTCGTGCAATGTGACTTTCATATTTGATGCAATTGACTTCCTCTCTTAAAGAAGTTTGACCTTTAAACTGCACTCGTTATTGCAATGTGACTGCTGTCACTCTTGGAACAATATGACTATAACTCGTGGTGCTATGTTACAGTCACCGTCACTCTTGGTTAAAGTCTCTCTTTATCGCAATGTAATTTTCACTCGTAATGCAATGTGAATTCACTCTTTATTGCAATGTGACCACTAATCGGGTAGTATGAATGTCACTGTTGTGATCATATAATCTGCCTTGAGTTAATTTACCGATTATTCTTCTACCGTGATCTTTAGCATTTTTCTCACTGACTTTCACCTGCACTCGAAGATGTTCTTAGAATTTTTAACAATATAATCTTCGGCGAGATTAAACAATTTTTCCTTGTAATCGTTAATAATTTTATGAAGACTGACATCATCGGGTTGTGGTAACAAAACCTCAGTCAACTTTGTATATGATATAATTGCCTCACCGACAATGAACGATACCAGTATTTTACAATCTATCATATATGGTAATAACGCTTTTGGTATCCAGAATGTTTGAGAGAAATGTCTACCTAATCAAATATAACAAATCTGATGAAGTCCTTTAGCAAACTCGAATGATATTACACGAGATAATCCGGTTAGATCAAAATCGGGTAGTGGTCCATTTATCGCAACTCGTGTCATCTCGTTGCTGGGATGCCGAAATATTCAGACACTCTCTGTACCCGCGAAAATTCCACGAATAACACGCAACCGTATCAACCGAAATAACATCTTTATAATCATATTTAGTAATACACAATCCGCCGTGTCCGTATCAGAACAACTATCTTGAACATCCCCGAGAAATTCAGCGCGTGTTGGTTTCCACATATTTCTCTCTCGGGCAGTGTGTACTAAAACTGATAGAACTGTAAAACAATTTGTTAGTAATTGTTGGTATTCTCTGTTCTGCGCGAGTTTTCTAACAGCCTCATGACAAGAACCTTTGCGATATTTTTCGCCGTTAGGTCCTACAAATTGCTCTAACTTACCTCCATTATCGGAACTATTAAATCACGATACTTACACAGGATCGATTTTACTTAATTCGAAACAATTATCAAATATGTTTCGCCTAGAGTTCTCTGGGGGGTAAAATCTTATAGTTCGATCTTGTCAAGATATTGTTTCTGCGTTAGTTTACGCGTGGGCATTATGATCAATGATATTTATTGGAGATCCTCATTTTTTATAATATTTCGAATCGTCTAAATCTCTCCAGTCATATCGTTCATTATTATTGGAAATTTTAATGTTTTTTTAAGCCTGATACATCCCTTATTGTAGCTCCGGTATCGTTGATGTATTGAGGCTACTCGTTTGTCTGTCTACGTCTTAGATCTGTCAGGCAGATTCCACGCATCGCATTTTAAAAATGCTCTGTTATTCGCTTAACGACACAATTTAAAGCGAAAATTGTATCGGCTCTAGATTATCAATACTGGGTTTCTCATTTATCGGATTCATTCCATAGATAACCGCGCTCAAAGGATACGAACGCTCATAATACGGTTTGTCAAGACTGGTCAACATTCATAGTTTTGAACTTATACTTACACTGATTTATCACGAATAATTCAATTTTTCTTTTCTGCCAGTATAATAAATTTTACTCTAAAAAAATGCTTTCGATTATCAAGATACACAATTATACTCGCCTCTCGTTTATCGTTCATCGTAGCATCAAAAGTATTATTCATTCAGAATTTTGACCACGTGTGAGATGCACCATCGCTGCTAAATTCCTTCTTTGCATCATGATTACATACCGATTACATTTTCTTCCGGGCTAGAGTTTTTATTGGTAAGTCAGGAAATATTCTATCGAGATTAAATTTCGTTTCAGGAAGTTTCCCAAGGATTAATTTTCGATAGTATTTAAATTAACAATATTATATAATAATAATAATAATAATAATAATAATAATAATAATAATAATAATAATAATAATAATAATAACTTTGTATAGCGCCTAATCTTTCGAAGCTCTAAGCGCTTTACACCATCTATAATGATATGACTACACTAAAGAAAAACAAATGACAAAACAAAACAATGAAATTGGAATTCATAAAACATGCTGAAAACATATAAGATACAAAATATGAAAAGGGACCACTGTGTCTTTGTGTCAAATTTCAATAGGCAATTGGTTCCACGTCACCGGGCCCTGGTATGCAAACGAACGTTGTCCATATGACTTTGTTTTCACCATGGGAACAATGAGTATACTATTATCAGAAGAAGAGCGTAAGGATCTAGCTGGTGTATACACATGGGTGAGGCTGGATAGGTATGTTGGACTGGAGTCTGTCATTGAAACATAGTACAGAGAACAAATTTAGTGTTTGATTCTGTATGGAATCGGTAGCCAGTGTAGGCTTCAGAGCGGTGGTGAGGTGTGCTTCGATCGAGGTACTCTAAGGATGATCCGTGCAGCTGTGTTTGGAACTTTTTTAAGTTTCTGGAGTAAATATTGAATTGAAGTTGCAATAGTCCAGTCTTGAAAGTACTAACGAACACACAAATGTTTTAGTGGCATCAACTGAAAGAAATTTACGAATGAAACTGATGCGTCTCAATTCAAGATATGCAGCTTTGCATATGTTCATGACATGTTGGTGCAATGTGAGAGCACTGTCAAGAGTAACGCCTGGGTTTCGTACTGACTGTGAGAATTTAATGTTGGTGTTGCTGATATTTATTGTCTTAGGTAAAGGATGTGAATGAGAAAGTATTTTTGTTGTGATCATAATAGCCTCAGTTGTATCATCATTCATCTGCAGCTTGTTAAATGTCATCCATGATTTTACATCCGAAATGCACCTCTCTACTCCATGGATGGTAGCATCAACTTCAGTTGGGTGGCTGGACTTGTATATTTGGGTGTCATCAGCATACAATTGGTGCGACACCACGACAGACGTCAACTGGGCTGGAGTGTATTCCATTTGCAGATATAATTTCTGTCCTGTTGACTAAGTAGGACTTGAACAACTATAAGGCTATATTCTAAATGCCAAATACATGCTGAAGACGGTGAAGTAATATATCATGATCTATTGTGTCAAATGCTGCAGATAAATCCAGGAGAGTGAGGACTGTACTCTTTCCACTATCCAAAGCAGAGAGAATGTCAATAAATAATTTCAGAAGAGTAGTTTCCGTACTGTGGCAAGGGCGATATGCAGACTGCACATTGCTAAGAAGACTGTTTGAATTCAAATCAGATACAAGTTGAGTTACAACAACCTTTTCTAAGATTTTGTATATGAATGGGAGATTAGAAACTGGTCGGTAGTTCTTTAAATCGTTATGGTCAAGTGTTGGTTTCTTCAACAGTGGATTTACGATGGCAAATTTGAAAAATGATGGAAATCCCCCGATGAGAGAGAGGTATTAATAATATCAGTTAGTGAAGGCAATATTGGGTCTAAGCACTCAAGCAGCAGTG
The DNA here is from genome assembly GCA_030141615.1 of Unio pictorum. Classification (NCBI taxonomy): domain Eukaryota; kingdom Metazoa; phylum Mollusca; class Bivalvia; order Unionida; family Unionidae; genus Unio; species Unio pictorum. The sequence goes on along the minus strand of JARLTB010000220.1, from coordinate 8,763,148 downwards.
ATGTCGGACTTGGATCATGTTCACTAGACTTTGGTACACTTTTCATCACGATTGTCCGTACTAAATCAATAGAAACAGGTTCAAATTCTCCTAAAGGTTTTCGCTGAAATTCTGCATCATAACTAACTGTATGGTGACAAGTCAGTTAAAATTGTGCTGTCAAGCGAATCTCTAATTGTTTGTACTTTGTCACGGAAGAAATTTGCAAACTGGTCCGGAAGGTCTAGTGGAGAGAAGGTTTTTGGAAGTGGTGTACATATGTTCCTTGACATTAGTTTGTTAGTTATCTCGAGGAGCTTTTTGCAGCTGGTACTCTCCGTGATCTTAGTACTGTAGTGGGATAATTTGGCTAAATGGACTATGCTAGTGACGTTCTTCTTAACGGCTTCGTAGATTTGTTTATGAATAGTGTGTCTGGTGGAAAGCCAATGCCTGTCTGCTTTTCGGCGATGTCTTTTAGCAGTGCGAAGCTGGTCCCTAACACTGCTATGCCATGGAGAACACTTTTTGTATTGATACTCTGCATTTGGTTGCTAGGGCATGTTTTTCAAGCAATGAACGTAGGATGTTATCAAGTTGTGTTCCGCTGTTGTATGTAAGAAAGTTGTTAGGTTTTCTTGGATGTCATGCATGAATTTGTTTCTATTTATCATACGAAGGTTTCTCTTAGTAGCAAATAGAGGTGGAGGGTTAGGGACTGATACGTCGAGATGTTATACAATGCAGAGGTGATACGATGCAAGTTCTTGGGATACAAGGGAGGATTGCAGTATATTTTCATCAGGTCTATAAAGAAACCAGTCTAAAATGTGACCAAGTTTATGGGTAGGTTGGTTAACTGACTGTATAAGATTGAAAACATGAATGGAATCTTGGTAATTTGACGTGTATGGTTTTACAGGACAGCCAAAATGAAAGTTGAAATCTTCAAGAATAATTAAGTTACCACCTATCGAATTTACCTACTCTAGTAGATTTGGAAAGTGCTTCAAGAAGAGAGTTACAGTCAGCTTGTTTTTTCTACTAGGAGGAGGACGGTACAATGCACATATATACAATGCTCCAAACCAAAAAACAGTGGAGGTGGTTGATGATAGGGTTGGTTATTCTTTGTAATAACTCATGTATAGACGAATTTTGTGGAAATCATTCACAATGTTTGCGATGAGGAAGCTTAAGTCCGGAGTTAGAGGAAAAATACAGCTGTGTGTACAATGTGGCGGTAAAAGATATCGAGAGCTTAAGCGGTATTATGAGAAAGATATAACTACCTTGACTATGTCATTGACAAAATTATAAGAACCCCAGAAATCTATATTGCTAGATTCTCAAGTAACAATCTAGATAAATAAGGATTTAAACAAATAATTACAGCTTTATGAGGTGGTTTGGTTGATTTTGATACGGACTCGAGTACAGCAATTTCTTCTCTGCCGCATATTGTTGGGTTTATTTATTGCCTTTGTTGTTATCATTGAGTACCAATCTTGAGTAGTATGTACTGAAGCAATATATTTTAAAATTGTTTTGGTGGGCCTAACAAATACGATTAAAAAAATAATTACTACCACGTGGATTAATCGCGCATGCGGTCCGGAGAATTCCAGGTCCGGTGGAATCATCGAGATTTATGATACCGTGTTCAATGAGTTATGGTGTGGAAGGTAACTGATGTAGCCTAAAAAGACGTCTCAAGAATTATATTCTTAATTTTTAGCATCATCTGTTAAATCGAAATATTTGACAATGGAGTTATTAAACCATCAGACTTTTCCCTTGCGAATAAATACTCTATAGAAATCTCAGGCCTCTTCCATAAGCGAAATTACTCCCTGATAATCTCAGGCTACTTCTATAAGTGTAGCAACTGCCTGGTAATCGTAGACTCCTTCCTTTTTTGTATCCTTGTCCTGTTGTTTACTTTAGTGCTATTCATGCCGTCGCTGTCTCGACTCATCCGATGGCCGTGGCTTTCGTCACTGCAGGTGTGGTCGTGGCAATCAATCCTAGTAAACGGAACACCTGTTGTTGTTGGTTCTTTTTGCATAATTAAAATGCTCATTCTGATGCGTTGTCAGTGATACATTTCTATGACCATCTGTGATCCGATCGTGTTTTAGCGGTGTTGCAGTTTCACATTTGTTTAGCCGAATATGACTGTAGCTATTTAATCTGAACAGGAGTCAGGGTTACCCTAACGTGATTGTATGACATTTATAATTATACGAGTGATCTAATTGTGTTACGTATTTGGAAAACATTTACATGGTTTCTACTGATATATCAATGACTCTCATTATTCTATAACACCTGCCAGTAACATTGAATCGTCGCTAAGAATAATAGCAATTGCCTTTATCTAAGGACGAGGGGGATGGAACATCCGGAAGAGTTACACGAGTTTGGAAATGTATATCAACAACCTTATGGTTAAATCAAGATGTTCCAACGAAAAGTAAAAAATCGGAGACAGGTTTCTAAAATCAAATTGCGATATATTTAGCCCGGTATCTACATTTATTTCACGTCATATGAGTGTCAGCAAACGATTCTATGTGCGTGCTATTTAGTTTTGTCCGTAATTAAGTAAAATATCTTCGGATGGCTTTTGCTGACAGATGTTTCATAACACGACTTCAGAACTACCCAGTTGATCAATTATCATCCGCTCTTGAGAATGTAATCTTTTCCTATCCTGTCGCGCAACAAATATATATCCCGGCGCAGAAGCACTCTATTGTGGAGCCATATGTCATGTACATATTCCTTTTGTAGAAATTCCCATACTATCTGTTGTTGTTGTTCACCCTCATAGTAATATTTTACCGCCTGTATCAATAAATGATAGGTGGAGTCATCACTGGCATCCACAATGAAAGTTCTGTTTTATTTACTTTACCAACAGCAACACCAGCACCTCCTCGCTATCATCACATTTTCTTACAAGGACTACTGAAGCTAGCTCCAAATGATAACCATTCTAGCATTTCTGCAAAATCCGACTATATGAGATATTGGAATTGCACACGAAAATAATATACGCGTTCCTTCCAACATTGCTACGCGTATTCTAAATCCTAGGTTGTAATTAGCATGAACACCTTTTATAATATCAAAAGCATCACATAGTCTAGATTCATTTCCAGCTGGTTGTGGAGCCCTTACTTTGACATCCTCATCATTATCAGTGTTTCCAGTAATGTCCGTATCTAACAGAAGAATTGATGGACCTGGTGTCTTGTGTAATCATTATAATTTCTCGCTAAAGACAATATTGTTGTTGCAACATCAACATTATTCTAAATAAATTCAATCTATCTTCCATCAATCATATATGTAGCGCTGCTGAACAGGGTCATAATCCGATTGTTAACAAAGCCATCTCGCGCATATTCTGCATATGGTGTATTATCCTGCAACCTTTGTTGCAAGTTTTCCTTCTCCTTAAATAAAGTCGTCAACGGGAAGGAAATATCTACTTGTATAATGAACATGGAATTCAATTCTAGCTCGCTGATTTGGCTGTATTACGTTAAAATAATAATATTGATAATCGTGTAATGATTCATCTTTACGAACCGATGCGTCTATGTCAAACGCAGTGTCAGGTGAAGATTTGAACATTTTATAATATATTTCGCGATCTATATCGTGATCTCTCTGACCTTGTCAAACCAATTCATGCTATTACATTTGCAGGAATATTTCTTTGTACATGTTCAGATCCTTGATTTATCAAGGCTGGTAGTATTTGGTCCTCAGCTTGTTTTATTATTTTACTGACATTCACGGGCATGATTTCAATAATCCGTAAATACCAGTTTCATTGACTGTGGGTTTCGACGTGTTAATCGTGTTAGTCTTTCTTTGGCTGCAGTAAACGCCTTACTGCAATATTGCCAATAGCCCATTAACTTTTTCATGAATAACATGAATAGGTTTCATCGGTACTATTTTCGGAGCTATTCTTGCAAATAACCCTTGAATAACATTACCAAGACCATCTCAGTAAATTGTTCTGTAAACGGGTAATCACGAGGTTACTACTCTAACCATGACAGGCTTATGAATGTGCAGATGTATGATCATCATATTTACTATCGTTACATCTATTCGCTGTAATAACAAACAGCGTTCATTGATAAATTCTTTGTATACGCCGATATCCATGATACCGCCTTGAAATAATCGTCTACAAATAGCAGCCGGCTTCATAAAGTATTTTAGAGGAGTTACTTCGACTTGTAAAAGTTTCAATTTTATAAATGACATCAGCCCAATCTAGCATATCTTTTATATGTTTTTATTTTTTGGTTCTGGAATACATTTTGAATCAGTTTTACCGATTTATGACAAGGCATTTTCAGTAAATTTATTACATAATTATTCGACTATTACTTCATCAGTTTGTGGGGATCATATTGAGGTTTTGCTGGCTGATGTATTTTCGGTTAAGGTACTTGATCAGGAAGATGTTTTTAAAGTCTAGATGTTTCTTAAGTATTCTTTGCTATTTTTTCAAGTTCAGGAAGAGGCCGTATTTTTCTTCTGCTCTTTACTTTCCATATATAACTTACTTAGTAGTTGAAGTAATATGTTTAAACAACTGTTGAGAACCTTCTGCAAAATCAATTTGAGATTCTTTTATTTCTCTTATTTTTTTCTGACAGAATCACGGACGCGTATACATTGCCTAATCGTCGCTATTCTTTCCCGTGCCAAACGGGTAGTTAATGATTCTCCTACAATTATTGATATATGATATAATTTAATTCGTATCAGCAGAAGGGGTGTGACCTCAAATGAGGTATGATCAATTAAACACGCGCATAATTAAAAACAAATGACAACAATCAAGATAAAAAAGTAACATAATTAACTAACCCGTTGGAGAAACTCTAGGTTAATTAGAAGCTTTGGTTTTGTTTTCTTTGTCATTATTGTTTTGATTTTGTAGGAGGCTTTTAGTTGGATAAATGTTTGCTTCTATTATGAGGTGGACTCACCCCTTCTGCTGATCTGTTATCTCAAATAAACTAGACCGCGTTAATATCAGTAGACATCTAGAACAAAAATGTTAAAGGTAACGTAGGCTTCGTATACTATAATGTTTCTGATGTAAAAAGGAAAAAAAGCCATATAAATATGCATTGACACTTGTCAGCAGTATAGTATGTTGGATTAATATAAGCCTGTACTAAATTTAGGCACTTTATGTAAGTAGGTGGCAATTGTAATGTAAATAGCGGTAAATAATAGGTATTCATCTGTCTCCCTCCCGCTCTCCATCTCAGCGTTTGTATGTGAGCAGAAACAAAAAATTTATAAATGTTGGTGTCAGTAACCATTATAAACGATGATGTATTCAGGCTGCTACCAAGTATTTTGATAGTGAATTTTTACTAGTATCAAAGTATGTACTATAATTATAGATGCACAAAGTTCAAACGTTACTTTCCTTGTCACGGTGTCCGTTTCCTTCCTATTCATTTTAGTTTTTCTAGCAATGTGTACGTTTCAAAATGTAATTTGTCCTGTTTCACTACATATCGTTTAGAAATAACGGTTATCATTTGTTTCTCAGTTTGTAAACCAAATTATGTAATAACACCAAAAGCTGACACCTGTTGAATGCATTTTCGCTTCCTCCGTATTGTGCTGTCAAAATTATGGGCTTCCCATTACAGGGCATGGGTTAATATGTGAAGTCAGTAATGTGAAGTCAGCAATGAATATTATATCTAAAAAAATGTGCGATTATCAAATTTAAAAAAGCACATGGTATATTCGATGTGCAGTACAAATAATAAACGATATTGCTAACATGCGCATAATACCGTTATATGGGCAGATATAGCTAAGACTCTGTTTTGCCCTGGACTGATACATACGGGTTTGATAAGTGAATGAACACAAGCACTTACACGCACATAACTACGGATGGAGAGTAAATGCATATTTGAATGAAACCTTGGAGTTCATAGAGTTAAAAGGGCCTTATAATTAGGATGGCAACACTCTGTATCGATAGGTTAATATAAACAAGAAACATAAAATGAATGGAAGTGATACTAAAATGATTACGTTATCGACTAATATATGGAGCCTTTAAAGGAAATGTTTCTAAAATTTGAATTAAATGTCTTAGCAGGTGAACAGATGCGCAATTTGCAATGTCAAATGTGCTACTGATAAGCTTTGAATAGGACATGTCGCACGTAAAATGATTTTTTAGTGTTTTTGTTCCTCTGAATAATAATTGAAGAGAAAAGATTTTATGTATGTTGATTTAAAATTATAAATAATACACTGAGAGTTTTTTAATCATACATATATTGAAATTTAAGATGCATCGTTTGTTTACAATTTCGGAATCTAACAATTTTTAAGGTTTCAGGTGATTGCACAATAGTGTATATGCTTTCATGATTCTTGACACAATATACCGAATATAATTAATTGTTTTTGAACGATTCATTAAAATATACATGGTTATAAATAAAGACTTTATTTTCTGGCGTTCTAATAAAAGGAGTTATTTTGTCCTGGCAGAAACTACTATTTGTTTCAATTGTAACCGTGCTGGTTAGATTATGACAATTTAACATATGTATTCACTTCATCATTTTAAATGTCCTTGTGTGGTAGTACCTTTATTATTAGCGGTCACAAAATAGTGTTACGATTTTATAAAGATTCTGAACATTATACGTAAATAGCAAAACAAATATGCTTGAACGAAAGCAAGGTTGCTTTCTTTTAGAAATGACAGATTTCAGTCCAAATTTTGCTTAATCATCTACCACATCTAATCGTTCCTATTTATACTTTTGAAGAAAATAATATAAAAATTGTAGTTGAACTAATCATGTTTAAATACTATTAGTAGCACCTAAAATACTAATAGTCTGCGATCTGACGATCGTGTTAATTATTTTAACGATAATATTATGTCTTCATCAGCCGTTTTGAAATGTTGAATAGGCATAAATATGTCATCTGGGTTCAGATATTAGTTTGATTTTTGAAAGGGCGGTTATTGAAAGGCGTACTTGTAAATTTGGAACGGGACACCCTCTGTCATTCTCTGAGATTGAGGTTAAGTTTACAAATGTTATGACTGTTAATAAACTTAACGAAATTATGTCACTGATCACGACCTAATGATGCATGACCGTGTTGGCACGTATCGTTCCTAAAATCTGACTCAATGCGTTATAAATGCTCGAGGGTATGTGAAGCTGCTAACGCACGTCTTTGATCACATATACAGAATATGAGCTTACATCCCTATAACAGACATTAATATCCAATACATGTTGGAATCGGCATGTGTTACTTAACATAAGTGGATCTCTGTGACTACTTTCGTATTTTACAAAAATGTATGAACACGCTGTTTATGGATAAACATTTACCAAATATGTGGATATATTAAGTTATGATGCTATTTAAACTAAACACGATTCACATCAGAGACTTCAATACTTTTCGAGTGGATTGCCTTAGCTGGATACAGATGCATAACGCTTTGAGACGTATGATACTGAATCTGTAGTTAAGTCTGATCTTGCATATAATTGCAAATGATTTTAAATCATTCTTTCATATTAACTGAAAAATATAGTGTGGGTGACCAAAACATCAAACAGTCCTATTAGTATACAAATTGCCGTATCGGTTTAAACTGTTACGGTCGTCGTGTGTTTGAACCAGCATAGGTTTTGTAGGTCCTACTCTGCTTGCTCGAAAAAGATTATTATACAATTTACTCTGATGGATATTTAAGAAATTTTCAAACGTTTAGTGAAACAACAACGCATGCAGATTTGATTTATAGTAATGTATGGCTTTGAACTTCTAGTGAGGTTTATGCCATACAGCCCGTAATTCAAATAGGATGAATTAATAAAGTTTGTTTGGTACGGAGATCATCCAGCAAACATATGTGTTGTGTGAGAAACCTTTAAAACTTCCCAAAGCAAATTAACATTGTATTCCTTCCGAGACCAATCATTGTCATGAAAATATAAACACCATATCTTTCACAATTCTGCTATTTGATACAATCATCAGGTGTTTAAAATAGTATTCACATTTTGATCCTCTTGCTATTCAATATTTATCATCGATTTGACTTTCATTCTAATGTACAACCAGCCATAATCTATATTTATCTCCTTTTGACGACTCGTAGTAAAGATAGCATGTAGGCTTGCAAGGTGAATATATAGGCTGATGACATAATCATAGTACTCAAGTCGTTACAAATATGTCTTTATCTCATACAACCATATACTGTTACCAAAAGCTGGGATACACATTTTCTCTTGGCTGCACCGTTTGCTGCTGATATTTTCTTACCTCCAAACGTAAACCAGTAAGTTGACAGATAAAACTCGTTCGATAAATGTGAATACATAAGGCGCATTTTTAACGTATTTAGAAACAGGATACATTGAAGATTAAGTGACATACATACAAAAATGCATCCATGTTTGTATTTAATTATATTTCGCCTTTACAATTTACAGCACTAAGAGTTTTCATTTGAACGTTTGGATTTATACAAATATTAAGCCAATTTTCCCAAACTCAGAACCCTTTTGTAAAATAAAACGATAAAGCAAAACTTCGCAGATCTTACTGAGAGCACTGCGATGTTTAGGGTTCTAATTCGGCGTAAAGAAAACGGAAACTGTAAATCACTTACATACACTATTTACACTTATCTATGTAAGCTGAGTTTCATAGTTTAAGGCTCGTGATCATACCAAAACACTTTGATGAAAGTGCTTTTCGCATTTTGCCGTAATAGCTAATAGTTTCCGTTAACAAAATTGCCAAGCAATGTGTTTTAGTGACACGTTGAAAAACACTTCGTTGAAAAGTCTTTTCATTGTAAGTCGTAATAGCTAAACGCTTTCCATTATCAAACTTGTCAAGCAATTTAGTTTTATTGACACGTTGCAAAATGATATGTGATATTGAATATTACATATTGAAGTGAAGTATACAATTTTGAAAATATATTATCTGTTATGGTGTTACTGCCTAACAATATGACTAAAAAAAGGGTCATAGTATGAAAGATATATTCAATTAAATATAAGAACAATATTATAGTATATAATGTCTGCTAGTGAATAACAATGAAGCTAGTGTAAAACAATGCATTTAAATGTATTCACTACCCAACTTATTCCAAAGTAATTAGATTAAAGGTCCTGATTTTGTAAAACGCTTCATTAAACAAACGGTTGTTCATCATTTTGTTGTGTTGAAGACTTTTGTCATGTCTCAAAGCTTTCTCCTTCTGCTTTGGGAAATCATGTATAAGTTGTATATCAAAATTACCAACACTGGGATTTGGCTTTTTATTGAAAGTACGGGTATCATTTCCCTCCTTGATTCTAACATGTTGTCATTTGTATTATTACTTTGTTTGAAAGTCTGCTTAATATACGACAGAACTTTATGTATAGCTTATCTTTGTTTTGAGAATAACTAATTGTGCGCTCATTTTGTAAACAATACAATTAATAAACAAATGATTGTAAATGAACAGGTAAACATGCAACAATAGAAAGTAACATTTATTCAAAAAAGTATATTAGAAGCGGCGTTCGTAGATTCAATTGCGCTAGAAATATCTGAATACATGTGAATGTTATCATGCCTAATGGTATGCAAAACGAACACGTCTCCATGTATGGACTTTAATATCTTGAAACAGTGGCATAACATTATCAGAAGCTTGATACTCAATCTAAAGTTCAGGCTGAATTTGAAAATCGTTGAAAAAAGTCATACATTAGTGTTCCATATTCACTGAGGAATCCCATGTGTGTGCATAACGAGCACCAAGGAACCAGTCAATATAGCATTATTGGTTCGGGTACAATCCCCATATTGTGCAGCACTGATACATTACTGGAGCCAGTGTATGATATCATAGAAACACAGTTACATCCATACAACAGTATATATCTTATACCCTGTCTTAGCTCTCCTCATTGTACTTGTTATTCACACATAAAACATATGTGGATCACGGGTGAATTGTACAATCATATTTGAAATTCAAACTGCTTCTATTAGGGTTCTTATTTTACCAGGAACAGGAACCAAAAGGCGTGAAATATGGCTATTAGTATGCTGACCTATGTGGAAATGGAAACCTACCAGCGCAAACGATCACAGAGAAATTGATTTGGTCATCAAGGTTGATTTTATTTTAAGCCTACTCCATTTAGGCAAAAAATTAAAAATGTACATGACGTAAAATTGTATATATGTCTTATGGGAAGAGTACAAATACCATTCCGACTGTGTGAGTAATATCGTTTCATATTCTTTATTGCATTAGATTAGGTTTCGGACATATCTAATAACAACTATGACGTTGATAAAAAGATGCAAGTGGAAAGTATACATACATGCATGGAAACATGTACCTTCCGAAGGATCTATTTGCCTCGCACATAAAAAATGCAATACCTTTATGTTGAAAATAGGCACTTTTGACCAAAACATTCTGCTCATAAAATTATAAATTTTGAGACCCATGTAATACTACGGCCTTTTCTGCCTACAACATTGAAATGAGGTAATGTTTGTCAATTGGGCTTTATAAATGAAATACATCATCCATTTTTGAATTAACAGTTTAATTGAAATAATGTAATTATTCTTTCGTATTTACGATTTTCAACCGAACGACTGCCCATATGAACATTTGCTTTCATACCAATTTTAGCCCAAATATCTCCTCAGACTCATTCCGTAAAATATAAATATAATAAAACGTTTGCTGATCTTACTGACATCACAGCGATATTTCGTTTTATACTTCGGTGTAACTAATAAAGAAACTGTAAATCACTTACATAAACTCTTTACACTTGCTTTTGTTAAATGAATTGCATAGTGTATGGCACGTGAGCATACCAACACACTTTGATAAAAGGCTCTTTCCCATATTGTTGCAATAAATAATGCTTTTTGTTAACGAAATTGACAAGCAATTTTTGTTAGTGACACGTTGAAAAAGGATTGCGATATTGAATATTACATTTTCAATCGAATTATACAAATTTACAAATACATTAGCTATTATGTATTAACACAACAAACGTACGATTATCTCGATGGATAAGATTGAAAAAAAAACATTTCAAACCTCTGAATGAAAAACGATATATTGCTAGAGCATTACACAAAACAATCAAACCTTTCTTGACATAAATACAATATTGTCAAATATCAAAAACACATATATAACCATTTTGGATATGTGTTTTAACATGTTTAAGAAATCTATAAAAAGATGATTGAGAATATCGTGTCAGTAACGTCTCCACTGATTTAGATAAGGCAGCAAATAAATAAACCCCTCAGCTTGCAATATTTCAGATTTAACAAGGCATTGTATTGGAAAATATAGATACTTTAAATCGGATGAGCTTTCCCTGTCGCGATTGATCGAACAATAGTATATATATATATATATATATATATATATATATATATATATATATATATATATATATATATATATATATATATATTAAATGTGTTTAAACAGCAATTCAGTTTGTAGAAAGTAATCTAGCCATCTTTTCCTACTCTAAACGGGAGTAGCTTTTGCAGCAAGGAACGTGATATAAGTCAGCAACTGGCTGTTTCAAATTTGCTTGCCATGTATATAAAGCTATCTCTGAAGTAGCGTGGTCATTGCTAATAATTAAACTTAATAAGACACCGCAAGGGTCGAACACGAATGATTGTTGATCATGTCGTATCTTGTTAATCCGTTATTGTTTGAAGTGTGGACAGCTGTTGTTAAGCCTAATCACAAACGCTGGTCGACCAAATAATCAGTTGTTCCTTAATTATTTATTTGTTAGCTATCAATAGCTTATACAATATGTTCTATAGTAGAGACATTATTCTGATTTGAAATGTAAGGTTTGTAGAATACAACATAAAAGTGCATTTGATCCATGTCTGTTAAAACAAAAACATTCCCGTAACATGTAAAAACAATTCTACAACGAGTACCATTTGCTACGACTATTAGTAAACTGAACAAAATCATCTGACTAAACACGAACTGAAGCTATATACACGTATTGGCTCTTGTCTTTTCCTAACAATTGGCTCACTGCGTCTTAAATAGCAGGGGTTACATTACACTTCTATTAATCATCTTTGATCTCAACTGGATACTATTTACCTCTTTTTGTAATGCAAACATTATAATCCAATAAATGTTGCAATTAAAATGTGCTAATTAACATACCTTCATTTATGTTATTATTTTCAGATTATTTAAATTGACGAAGACGCTGTTTAATGAGAACTATATGCATATATGTGAATGTTATATGTAATTGAATGAGAATCAAACACGACTCAAGTTAGAGACATCAGTAGCTTTATATAGAATGACGTTGTTTGAAACTGGCATAACGTTCTCAAAAGCTTGATACTGAATTTGAAATTAAGACTGATTTTCAAAACCTTTGCAAAAGATCCTATATTATTGTGCCATATTTAATGAGGAATCTTATGTGGGCGCACAACGACAACCAAGGAATTAGCCAATGTAGCACAGTTGGTTCGGTAACATCCTCACAATGACGCAATGGCACATAACTGGAGCCATTGCCTGATATTAGAGAAACTAAAATACTGCCATAACATAATCTATCTTAGCTCTTCTCATTTGTCTTGGTATTAACACATAAAACGTTCGGAACTATCACCGATGAATTATAGTTATATATTAAATTGAAAATACTTATTTTATGGACCGTATGTTACCACGATCAGAAACTAAAAAGCGTCAAATATGCCCATATGGCTGATTTTTGATGTGGTCTGTTGTTTGTACTATTTTAGGCTTTGTAGGTAGTTATAAGCATGCTCGAAAAAGTGTATTACAATTTAAACTGAAACATGTTTAAGAAATTGTCAATCGGTTAGAGCAACACAAATGCATGCAAATCTGATTAATAGTATGTGTAAAGGCTTTAACTGTTAGGGAATGCAACGTGTTCATGGAATAGACATAGAAAGTGAGTGAGACCTAATGTCATACAATCAGTAATTGAATTATGATGACTTAAGTTCGTTATAGATTATTTTGCACGTAAACCATCCATCAAACAGATGTGTTGTGTGATACATTTTTGAAACATACCAACGCAAATGAAGAGGATATTCCTTCCGAAAATACAAAATGGACTTGAATATAAAAATTGCATATCTCTCTTAATTATGTTATTTGACACACTTAGCAGTAATTAAAAATATTAAACACATCAACGTCTGAACTTTTCGCCATTCAATATTTACCATTTTGTTATTTTATTTTTAATGTACAACAAGCCATAAGCTGTATTTATCTTTTTAGTCACGCCTCATATTAACGCTAACACCTATACATGCATGGTGCAAATATAATCTGAGGACATCATTATACTATTCACGTTGCTAGAAATATGTATTTATTCCAAAATATCCAGATAAAAATAGCAAAAGCTTGGGTAAACGGTTTGTTCATGGCTGTACATGTCGTCGATGTTATTTAGTTTCCTCGATACCTCAACTATTATTTATACAGAAGATATAAAAAACTGCTTTTAAGAATAGTTATACATAAAGAGTATAATGCTCACGTGGGAATAAATGGATCAGTTGAAAATGCAATGAGATAACGATAAGCATGCCTCATTTTGCATTAACAATATATTTGAAATAATTTAATTTGTATTTTGTATATATGATTTTTATCAATACGACTGGTCACTTTGAAATTTTAGGTTCTTACCAATATTAACCCATATACTTAAACTCAGACTCATTACATAAGGTAGTATATATAAACCAAGACATTGCTTATCTTACTGACTAAACATAAATTTCTCGGTTTCTGCCTCGGTGGATTTAATGAAAGATGTTTATTCTAAAACGAAGTGGTTACACATGTCTTTGTTAGTTGTGTTGTTTAAGGCTCGTGAGTATACCTAAACAATTTGATAAAAAGGCCATTGCCATTTTGACGTAATAAGTAATGTAAGCCATAAAAGAAACCTCACGCAATATGTTGTAAATAAAAACATTCTAAATTGACATTATTCAAGTCATCTTAAAAGCTTTAAATAATAGTTTGGATTACAATATGTTTCCATACAATGCTTTATCCTTCGCTGATGCAATTTAACCCAAATTTAAGTCAGACAGTAACATCATAGACTCTAGGCTGTCGTTCGAGTTGAAGAATAAAATGTTTTTATGTGCTCTCTGCCTTTCCGCATGTTTTCCGAAAGTTACGTATTCGTATAAGTTTAATTTATTGTAAAAGTTTGTATATATATTTATACATATACAGACATACACACAATCATATATATATATATATATATATATATATATATATATATATATATATATATATATATATATATATATATATATATACAAATATAATGGTCTGCACGCTATCCAAAAATGGTTTTAAAATGTTAACACCCTTCGTCATTGTGACCCAATTGCTCTAGTTATTATTCTTGTGCAATATCGTGGATATTATTTCTAATCACGTTACCATTTTAAAATTGAATCATTATTTTGTGGATGATAAAAGAAGGATTGTTTTTACAACTACTAGACTTTTATTAATTTTCATGCTGCGATTTTGAGAAAACGGAAAGAAACAAAGAAAAATCTAGAAGTAGATAAGATAAGATGAAGAAGTGTCTTATGTGTGGAATTGATTGGGCAGGTATATTCTTTTTGATTTAGATGAAAATGTATACTCTGGTTTTAATGACATGTTTCATCCGGTCATTTCAAACTAATGAAAACAAATATTTTCTATCGTAATATGCATAAATTATTTACACTTGCCTTTGTTAGATGAATTGCATAGTTTATTGCTAGTGAGCATACCAAACACTTTGATAAAAGGCTATTTCCCATATTGTTGTAATAGATAATGCTTTTCGTTAACGAAATTGTCAAGCATTATGTTTTAGTGGCACGACGCAAAACAGTTAGATGAATAGCTCTTTCACATATTGTCGTAGTATTGAATGTTTTTCATTAACAGATTTATCAGGCAACATGGTTTTAGTGACACGTTGCAAAAGGATTGCGATATTGAATATTACATTTTGAATTGAATTATACAAGTTTACAACGATATTATTTATTAACACTACAAACGTACGATTATGTCGATGAATATGTTTGAAAATAAAACGTTTCAACCTTGAATAAATTG
This sequence comes from Unio pictorum, assembly GCA_030141615.1. NCBI lineage: Eukaryota > Metazoa > Mollusca > Bivalvia > Unionida > Unionidae > Unio > Unio pictorum. The sequence goes on along the minus strand of JARLTB010000220.1, from coordinate 8,747,856 downwards.
CAGTGTTATTGTATAGGCACATTGTCAATGCTGTTACAATGATAATGGAAACGGTAGGAATATTGTTATGCTACGTATACATATTTTATCCAAACCTCTGAATGAAAAACGATATATTTCTAGAGTATTAAACAAAACGATCAAACCTTTCTTGACATAAATACAATATTGGAAAATATCAAGAACACATATATAACCATTTTGGATATGGGGTTTAACTCGTTTAAGAAATATATAAACATATGATTGAGAATATCGTGTCAGTAACGTCTCCAGTGATTTAGATAAAGCAGCAACTAAATAAACCCGTCAACTCTTTATAATTTGCGTGTGTTGAATGGGGTTTAGCATTCATACTACTACTCAGGATAGACAATTTGGGACTAGTTTGTCAACCGTTCGAATACGGCAAATTAATTAGCAGATACAGAGATCAAGTACACAATGCCGGATGTATTAATAACTTGTACTCGTTTCAGTCGCTCAAGATAAAATAATGTGTATAGTTTATTCAAGAAGGTTCTGGACAAAATTATTAATTAATTACGTAGCATATTATTTTATATAGTATAATATATTATAGCTTTATTATATATATATATATATATATATATATATATATATATATATATATATATATATATATATATAAATATATATATATATGTGTGTATATATATATATATATATATATATATATATATATATATATATATATAAATATATATATATATATATATATATATATATATATATATATATATATATATATATATATATATATATATATATATATATATATATATATATATACAATACAACTCCAATCGACTGTTATGGCAGTTGTAGGTTTGACGTCACTTTTACATATATACATATATACAATACAACTCCATTCGAGTGTTATGACAGTTGTAGGTTATACGTCACATTTACATATATACTTCTATACATATATACAAGTAGGACGTTACAAGGTAACAATAAATTATAGAATGACGTGGTATGTACAATGGATGAATATATACAATGAAATGAATAGACCCTTCTACGTTCAAACTAAAACCACCATACCCCCACAAAAAATCACCCCGGATTGAATGAAAAATCATTTACACCGTAATCATTTACACCGTTATGACGGTGTGTGGGTGGAGGTTTCATGATTTGAATTTCGAGGGGGAGGGGTAGGTTTCACGCCCCACCCCCCAATTATATAGAAAAAAAACATCTTTCGGTGCCGTCATCAATAATGCCTGTTACGGTATTTGAACACGTAGCATCTTGGATTCTCGGGACGAGATTCCAACGCTTTCACGATTAGGCTACCATTTTAATCTACACGTATATGCTTTTGAATATAATATATACATAACAATAGTGATTATTGACAGCACTAAATACTAACAAAAATTCAAACTTTTGTAAAAATCAGTGAATTTAATCATTTCCTCACAAAAATATCCTATATATTTCCTCATAGTACATAGTACACATTATAGTCTTGTTCAACGCGCCTACCTGTAGAAAACCGATTGAGAATCAGATAGCACAATGACACAGTTCAACGCGCCATATCTGTGGTAAAACCCATTAAGATCATGTGACAAAATCGATTGAAATCTATAATTCTTTCATACTCACACGAGGTATCTCCCTTTGATGTTATATGTAATAGTACGAGATAGAGTTTCAGATATAATTGAATTTAATGTTGTTTTTGAAACGGTTTGAAATGGCTTACAGATATACCCCCTATGCAACAAATCGTATTGAGGATCTATGAATATCAAAATATCTACCGGCTTCATTGATAGATTGAAATATTTTCTCTTCGTTAGTTGCTATATTGAACGATTTGACAGGCCTGGCAGTTTTTTAGTTTTTTTCCCAGTATCACATCGTTTGGAATTTTCACTATGCGAAATAGCTTGTAGATTATTCAAAAAATTGTTCCTAGGATTGGAATCAATGTGATCAATAAGCAGACTATCTTTGAACATCCATTTAAACACTCGTATGCGATTTTGTGATTAAGATATTTCTGCTTGCCAGCACTAAACATAAAAAATCCCTGATTATTCGCAGTGCCAACTGGATTTTTTAATCTACGATTTCTGACAATACCGTCACGAGATGCTTCATATGTAGTGATCACGGGATGCAGTTGAAATTATTGCTCCATTTATATATAATATATTATTTGTGTAATTAATTATTTGATTTAATTATTAATTAAAATTCTTTCAATGTAGTCTTGAGGTGTTCTTATTATTTTGTTGTTGATTTTGTCAGGGACCGAGTCAAGGACTTTGTCAGAGTCTTTGATGGAGTTCTTAATTCGTTTATAACAATAGCGCTCTGTATCTCTTAACACCACAACTCAGATATAACTGCGATTTACAACGAACCACTACCCCACAGTGGAGGCAAGGGAGGGAACCAAGTGATCCACGACGGACGCTTTGTAAATGATATCCACAGAAATCGCTTCTACATGATTTGTTACACGGAGTCACTGATCCAATCATAAGCCATTTGCAATGATGATTCATTATATACTAAATTCTCTATTTAAATACTTTCTTTAATTATAGCATGGAGGAGTTCGAGAGTTTATCAAAAATTACGCCCTGGAAAGGTGCAAAATTCAATCTCGATAGAGTCTCCATGGGTACACAAAAACGTCTAATAATAAATAGAAACATAATAAACATAATTCGTGATTGTTTTAACGAATTCAAGCGTGATGTAGCGTCTCAATGTTGGTCAACACTTCGAATCGATGGTGTGTTTGGACGCTACCATGAACGATGAAAGAGCAGCAGTGATAATTGCACACCTTGAACAGAAACAGTATTTTTTCAGATTTAAATTCATTACCAATTTAGAAACGGGAAATTGGATTATCAGAGACAAATTTGACCCAATCTCAAAGGATAAAAAAACTATCACTGTGAGCCATGATTCCAAACCAGGGATTCCAACTGGGATTGATAAATTATACTATGAGAAGTGCTATCCTGAAACCGCAGTCGATTATGGAATTGATCAGTTAAATTATAAACCGACCATTGAAAAACTATCACCGATGAAGATTTCAAGAATAAATTGTGTAGCAGAACGAGTAACAGAACACTTCACAAATGCAACCCGAGGAAATAAACTGACTGATCTAAAGCGTAAAAAAATAACCGAATGGGAATTAAGGGGAAGAAGAACGGAGCAAAGATTCAAGATGAAGCAGAACTAAAACAAATCATTAAGATTTCCAATAACTGTAACAACTATAACTCAAGAAGTACTGTAAGAATCAAAATACAAAAAATGGAGCTCTAATCAAACTTATTGATCATAATTCGCACGCATGAAGTCCTTCAGTAACACAATTCCCGCGGGATAGAATTATAAAATATATACCCGTAGAGGTTTCTGAGGAGTTCTTCTCTGAAGAGAAATTATTTGTTGTTATTCATCAGTTAAGTAAAAACGATCCTGTATCAGTATGGTTACTTCATAGGTTTGAGCACGAAGAGTGTAAATTCGATCAATTTGTAAGACAAAACGGAGAATTATACCGCACTGAAGCAGAACACAACAAAATGTTAAAAAAAACTAGCGAGTGACTTTTCAACAGTGAACGACGGAGTCGTCATGATAGAGTCAGATAACGAACAATTATTAACAAACTACTTTACAATTCCATCGGTTGCAGGTCATTTTGCTAGAAAGAGAAACACGTAGAAATCAACACACGCAGAATTTCTCACAGACGTCAAATCAAGTTGTATAGAATACGGTAAGGGCGGATTATGGAATACAAAATTCGACCCCGGGAACGTAATTCCTGTTGATATGGTTGCGTGTTATCCCGAGAGTCTCCTCCGATACGGAGAGTGCTATGAGTATTTCAAACGATTTGGACATCCTACACATGACATGACCCGTGTTGCGATTAATTGACCACTACCTGATTTTGCTTTGACTGGATTCTCTCTTGTAGTATCATTTGAATTTGCTACATGACTTCATCCGTGCTGTTATGTTTGGCTTGGTAGACACATCTCTGAAAAACACTGGATGCCAATAGTGTTATTATGATATATGATTGATCCTAAGATGCTGATATCGCCTATTATCAGCGAAACAATTATATCATATCGAGCACAGTCTAATGTTTGGCTACCAAAACCGATAGTCTAGATAGTATAATCAGCGAGAACACAAATCAATTCCCTGATCTCGACGAAGAAATAATCTTAAAAAACTCCAAACAGATATTTGAAGCTAGAAATGGAGACGCGAAAGATCTCGGTAGAAGAATATTCGGTAAATTTACTCAGGGTGGAAAATATGACAATCAGAGATATTTATCTCGACTGATTATGAATAGCGTTTAATACGATTTTATAATCGCGGATGTAACGTCTAGAGGTATATTTGTGGATCGATTGGACGCCTTATTGTCCGATAGATCGAAATTGGGTACAATTGTTACTTATGTAAGTTCTCAATACACACACTTGAGAAGTTCGATGCTGCCTTCTGCTTCTGTTAATCTATTTTCAATGATAAATAGACTTCCTAAAACCGCAGTTAGAGTAGCCACTGATTCATTTTATATAGACAAGAAATATAAGGAACTAGTGGCTGCATTTACTAATCCCTTGACAAGTCAAGTGGACGAGAGTTGGGGATCATGTAGAATTAAAAAGGAAATATTACGGGAGTATTGCGCATAAGCAGATGTTAGGATTGAAGAGAAAATTTTTTAAAAAAATCAGATATCAGAGATGTCTAACGCAGTGTCGATATCGGATCCAATAGTTAGGTATAAAACAGTTTATTTAAACGGCTGTGGCGGGAGTGGAAAGACGACTCGAGTAATCGAGTTATATCGTGGCAGAGATATGATTGTACTAACACCAACTCATAGATTAGCGCGAGAGATGATACAACGCAGGGTTAATGCGTGCACCTATCATAGCTTCTTTAGATGGAAAGGTTACGAATAGACTCCAAAACGAATGGGTGAGAAATATATTCCGAAATTCGGGATCTGGGATGAAATATGCATAGTGTCGTTACACGTACTACAAAGGTTTCTCGGGGGGTTATTACTATCAACTATAAAAGTGATTATGTGTGGAGATCATGCGCAGCCACCACCATTTACTGGTTTATCCCCGCATGATTGGTTAAAGAATTTTGTTGATTATTATAAAGAAATTAGTACTGATCATAGACTGCTTGATTACCAATTACGCGAGTTCAATAAACTAATTAAATTGCAGCCGGATAGAATCCAGTGTGATTTGATTTGCTTAAAGAAAAATTACCGACATTTCCAGTACCGTTATGTTAAAGACCCAAGGATACACGAAAACAAAATATCGAAGTTGATATTCCTGGGAAAGCAGAGAATGAGATTTTAGTTTTAAATGATATTGTGCTGGTTGATATTAATGTAGAAGAAGATGCACTGCGCGCTGATAAATCCTCATGGGTCGTAGGATTCTCATCAACGATTCACTTTTCACAGGGTTTAACTATATCCGATACAATTGTTTGGTTGTCAGCTAATCCCATCGAATGGTCGAATTTAGCTTATCTTGCGGTGTCCAGAGTGCGAAGAATAAATCAGCTTTGTTCTTTTAGACTATAATGACACTACAATAAATGATATTGTCAGCGCTGACATAATCAGAAAAAAATTATGTGATTATAAACATCAGGACAAAAAACCCAGAAAATTTGATATTGATTCTGAGTTTATAATCACTCTGAAACAATAACAAAATAATCACTGCGCGAATTGCAATTATATAATAAGCAATTTACCGTAGACAGAAGGAATAGCAGCATTGGTCATACCATAAATAATGTGATGCTGACTTGTCTTGAGTGCAACAGAAGAAGAAGTGCTAGTCAAGACCACGCGATAGTAATTGAGTATCCTCGGGAATTACTTGTAGTTTTACAAGAGTAAATCCTCGTTAGGGCGCAGTTGAATACAACCTATAGATTGCTGGTATACCCGTAGATCGGGTTATGCTAGATATCTTATGCGCGGTAACACTCCAAATATGATCATTAGCTCTTTTGTAACTTCCTTCAAGCTCTCCTGGTCCATATAAATACCTAACTGTGACATTATTACCTAGTATTGATTCTTTTGAAAAATCATTTTATGGGTTTACTCATATAGACTTCTTTTTAATCGCGCTGTTAGGTTTTATATTAATTGTTCGAGTAATCTCATTATCAAGCGCGGCAATTACGTCCGGTATTCTCTTAACCCATTCACGTGATCGTTTATCCTGAATGAATTCCTTGGCGTATTGATACCCAAATAACCGCTCAGCAAGCGTCCGATTAAATCTTTCGACAATTGCCTGATCGCGATTTAGTGCAGTATGTCCTCGTCCGATAGTTACATTATGATGCTTCATTGTGGATAAGACCAAACCTTGAAATTCTTTGACAGGATCAACTTGTAATAGATTCGGCCAGCGCAGAGGACCCCTTCGATAAATCCTTTCATATGCAGAAGCATCTTCCGTAGATAATTTCGTCGCTATCGTTTCTGCTTGTTTATAGCGACTCGCAACATCAATTACGGTTAGCGCGTATTTGTAAAAACCATCATGCGGCAGAAATAATATATCAACTTGATGTACTTCATTAGGGGCTGTCACATCAAAATGCGAGTAGTTATTTTGTTTAGGTGGTGGTAGATAAATTTGCCATATCGCCTGTTTGGATAACCAATCCGCCGCGGTGGATTTTTTCACCTTTTCTGCGGTAGCGAGTTTATTGATTTCTGCTTTACCCCTCAAATATCCTCTTGGAGAATAATAAATATATTCCATGTTGTTATTAATTACCAGCACCCATCATTAATTTACCTTTCATCGCCGATTTTACTAACCATGAAGCCAATTTTTCTTTGAAGGATTTATCAGTAATAAAATTTAGCGCATGAATTAATTTCAAATCTGCGATATGTCTGTGTTGCAGATTATTGCTTTTGTAAGCGACATCATGAGCATGACAAGCTTTATCAATAGCATTTATTGGGTTTTCACCGGGTCTGGGTTGGTTTTAATCATCTAATATGATAGTGAGTCTGGTTCCGGGTCCACAATAATTATACCCTGCAATGTGTTTTTCTCCTGCGTATTTCGCCCATGGTGTTCCTGGTACTTTTACTTACTTGGTTGCAATATCACCTCCTCGTTTTTTTATCCTTAGGAACAAATCAAAATTTCTTTATACCGCATTGTTCACACCTACCAGTAAGTGCCGATCTGTTATTAGCTTTTGTAATCGTCGTTAAGTCGTTTGTACTAGTACGCTTCGTATATTTCACACAATATTGATCCATAATTTATATATAGTAACATGAATATAATTTACTTTTCAGCGACCAAAACAAGAGAACCAATTAAGCATAATGCTGCGCTACCTAATTATATTCGCGCGATTATAATAGGTCCATCTGGGAGTGGGAAGACACAGTTGTTTTTTAATTTGATAATAAGATGGATGAAATGGGAAAAATTGTATTTGGTTGCCACAAGTGTAGACGATCAACGATGTTAGCAGGTGTTAAAAGATTTTAATGACAAAGCAAAATCGGAAACCGGCGAGGATGTAGTGGAGTTTATAACAGATATCGAGGAAGCACCTTGCATTGATGATATCAATGGGAGTATTAAAATTTTTGTTGTATACGATGATGTAATGTTGGAACTACAAAAGAATCCTGCCAAAATATTTTGTCGAGGACGACATAAAAACACGGATGTGATATATGTCACTCAAAATAACGCACAAATTCCGAGTGTAATCAGAGAAAAATGCAATTTAGTTTGTGTTTAACGGGACTGGAAAATACACTCTACAAAATATTTATCAATATTGGTGCGATAGCGACATGAACTATAACCAATTTCGAAATTTCTTTAGTCACGCTCGGGCAACCCCGCACGGATTTATACCCATTAATTTACATGACCCTAGGTCAAGATATCGTATCGGACTTGATAAAATATTCCTCTAACCCATAACCCATAGCAGCAGAGCGGGCGCGACAACGAATTGGCGTCTGTTGATTCTCTTTTTTTACGATGAAATTGTTAGCCGCAGGATTGCCAAATGGAGGCTTTTTTACGATTTCGGAGGAAGCCTCGGATTGCCAATTCGACGCCTGGAAAAGTTGTAGGGTTCGCATCCTCTGCTGCTAATGGCAACCAACCATGACCTGTTATATTGACTAGTTTAATGCAGTTCTGTGCATACGCACACGAAGTTGGATTAGCGATCGACCAATCAGAGACAAGGGTATGTTGTGCTGAGGTAGTTGACTGGAGACATTCACGCTATAATCGATCAGTATTGAGTGTGGTCTGTTCTTTTTGTATTATATTACATTCTAAGTTGTTTGCCATAGGAAATGGACTATCTGTCAGGATTCATTTATAGACTATACTGGATTCAAGTTGGCAAAGGTTTTGAATTTCCAAGCGTGACGCTAGCATTTAGATTCATATAATTTGCATTACAACAGTTTTCATCGTGTTGTACGGTATGCTTCACGACTCATTTTGTTCTGCTGGGCAGTTGCCGACTTAAAAAGGTGTTTTGCGTCGTAAATATCTGCCCATCGTTTGGTGAGCAAGTGCTGACTTATTGTATGCCGTGAATAAATCGCACCAGATTTCGTCGTCTAGTGGATACCGCGATAGTAGAGCGATGCAATAAAACAAAACACCAGTACAATCTTCAGACAATAAGATATCGGACGGTGGGAACACTAAATAAAATAATTCCTGAACATAACATTATTGTGCGGGCATCATTAACCAAGGCACATTTTGCACGCATTTACATTTTGTTCTGCTGGACAGTTTCCGACTTAAAAAGTTGTTTTGCGTCGTGAATATCTGCTCATCGTTTGGTGGGCAAGTGCTGACTTATAGTATGCCGTGAAAAAATCGCAACAGATTTCGTCGTCTAGTGGATACTGCGGTAGTAGAGCGATGCAATAAAACAAAACACCAATAAGATCTTCAGACAATAAGATATCGGACGGTGGGAACACTTCATAAAATAATTCCTGAACTTAACATTATTGTGCGGGCATCATTAACCAAGGCACATTTTCCATGCATTTACATTAATTCAATATGGCGGCTAAGCACAAGCCGTTTGGCCCCTGCTTTCTTACCCTATAAAGGCAAGATTTGCAGTAACTCGGAATGAAGTCAGTAAATACAGCCTGACCCACCTACGTGGGCGAGATAGGGCTCAGTAGTTATGCCATCCAGCCAGCAAAAACTCATTCACAGCTCAAGTACGACCTGATGACTAAGCTCTTAGTGACTTCAACAGAACTACAATGCCTTAAATAGGATATAGGTGTACCATGCAGGGAAATCACACAAATCTACATCAAAATCCTGATAAAGATTTGGTGGGTTATCTTATAAATGGTCTTTGCTATACGGGACTTTCTCATCAGCCTACTTCTTTACTCGTGTGTACAAATTTGATACCAGCGACATCACGACCCGATGAAGTAGATGTATTACGTGAGTACGAGCTCCCCAATAATAACCTCATAGGCCCTTTGGAACGTCCACCATTTCGTGTATTCCGGCGTAGTATAATGAAAATATACAGACCTATAGTAGATATGTCAGCACCTCACAGTTCACTTGTACACGATGAAAACAATGTCTTAATCAGCAAAGAGGTTTCTTAGCTATCCTACTTTAACATATATGATGATATTCACATTCTGGTGCATATTGGATAGGGTGCTAAGATGTGTAAAATGGATATTACAGATGCATTCGAGCTAATTCCCATTCTCCCAACATAGTGACCATGGTATTGTGTCGAGTGGAGGAAACAATATAATTTCTACACCAAGTAAGTATTTGATAGTAGAGGTAGTCCTAAGATTTTCAATACACTATCCAGAGCAGTATCGTGGAAAGCATAACATAATTATTTGTAAAACATATGTTTTTCATGTACTTGATGATTTGATGTCCATTTATGAGCCTGAGTTTCACCTAAAAGAACACTATCAATAATCACATTGATTGTCACTATGTTAGCTATTCCAATTGCTCCCCAAAATACATTAGTACAGTCACCAGTAAAATACAAATTTAGAGTAATTCTAGATGCGGAAAATGGACTAAGGATATGGAGTGCATGCATATCACTGACTATTTCTATTGCTTCATATAATTATGATGTGAATTTCATGTTGAGAGGGTCAAGGGCCGATCGATGATGTTATGGTGATCAGGTCAGGCTTGAAACAGTGCATAATTGTACGTGCCTCTTGTGGGATATGCACGAGTAACCAGCGCTCCGCAGCAAGGTGGATTGTCATAGACATTCAGACCCTCCATTTACTACAGATCGTATTAATCCACTTTGTAGATCAATGGTTTTGGAGGCTACTTTCTAGGCTATCCACAAAGCACATTCAATGTATACTAATTTTGGATAGCGAATTAAACTACAGCATCAAATACTCGGATCGAAGACCACCTTGTTAAAACGCTCGGTCGTTGGACTTATAATTCTTATTTACATGTTACTAAGACTGATGCCATTTAGCCACACTACACATTCTTAGACTCAGTAACACCATAAATGCAATTTTAAAAACGCCAATATCTCCGAATAAATTCATTGAAGGAAGTATATGATATTTATTATAGGCTAGTTCGTGTGTGTCAGAGTATCCTTTCAGAGGTGATCATTCAGACTAATTATTTCTGAGAAGGGAGTAAGCATGTTTTGTGTGTTTTATTAAGCGTGTCATTGCGCGTTGTTTTGTCTTCAATTTTATATCGCACTGCGAACATCAGATATTGTCGCTTGGTGAGGTGTGTTTCTTACTGGCAGTGTGTTCTATGTGTTATAAGGACCAATAGGTGCATTAGCAATGTTTACTAGTTTTCTTTGGTGTATCTAGTTGGTTTCTAGTTCAATAAGTTTAATGCAAGTGCAACGCAATCAGTTATATGCATCTGACTTAAGTATATAACTACATCCATTGTATGCTTTTCTGAGTAATAGATTGTGTGACTGTGTAAACTTTATTTAAACATCAGCCGCAAACGGGGAACAATCTTTTAAAATTGCAGTGCCGAACGTTCCTGTTATAGTTGTCTTACTTTCGTAATATATGCCTTTCTTACAGATTGTTTGATTCACATAAATGGTTACAACTTCACAATAGATTTATTTGACTTTAGTCTTGGTATCTCTATAACGCTGTGTGCAGGTATCATTTATGTCACTGGTTCTTGAAGTATTATCCATTTTTCATGATTCACAATCGTATAATTCTTAGTATGGGAATTATTAATTTTTATATTCATAATTGCTTAATTTGTATTGTCGTTTCCAACCATATCCGTGTTTGCCGGGCTCTCTGCTGCATATAACAGCAGTTTAACTCTCGGCATGCAGCGTCTTTTGGGAATTCTCTACCTGTACTACTTGACATACAACCACACCAAGTTGTGGCGACTCTGTCTCGATATAGCGGTACATCTTTATTAACATTTATGTAAATCTCTCATACTGGCAAGCCCACCTCAAAACATCGGCAATTCTGCCTGAACATCAGTCATACTGGCACGTCTGCCTTATAGATGGCATGTCTGCCTTATAGATAAGGCATGTAACCCATTTGTCCCTGACATCAGTTAGACTGGCAATTCCACCTCATAATTATTGCATGCTTCTATACCATCTTCCAACGACTAACCTCATGCAGCCAAATTTAAAACACATGTTGGGCACATATGTAAACCTTTTTATTGCTGAATATTGCAAAAACGTCGTTGATTAATGAATTTTAGACTATTTCATATATGTTATGTTGATGCTGTAACATATACATGGCGAGGATGGAGTGTATAATGATACTTGTCACCTTAAATTCAGACGATTAATCAACATTGAGATTTTTTACAAGTGCAATGATTATGGTTCATAGCCTTACTTCTAATCATTTGCAGCATTTGAACATTACATGATGGAGATGAAGTTGTCACCGCTTGCCGGGCTTAGAAAAAATGTATAATGTCAAAGTTAAAGCCTGGTTTCTACCCAACGAAGAAACACACATTAAATCTATAGCTTTTCTCACGATGCTCTGTGGAAGATTTCAAGAGGACACTTGTGAGCAAGTATGTGCAATTGCCACAATGTGTAATTTGTGTCAAGACATACACCATTATAAAGATACATTCGTATCTCATGTCCCGTCTTTAGAAACCATTTGCAAAGGAGGATCACAACTTTTCACATCAATTTGGTTAAACATAACCAATTTGAAGGCTCATTAGTTACAACGTAACATTGATTATATATATATATATATATATATATATATATATATATATATATATATATATATATATATATATAACTGAATTCAATAGCATTGTATAAGTCTTTAATTAATATGTGTCTCGAATTGATCATTTATATAAACAATATACATAAACAATATGATGTCGTAGCTTATTTCTTTTCTTTAATGAATAATTTATATGGAAATGCATATGGAGTATAGATAATTATATATTAATACAAAATATTAGATAACACTGGATCTTATATATATATATATATATATATATATATATATATATATATATATATATATATATATATATATATATATTGATAACTATATACACCTTTATAAAGGAATATATAAGTATGCTTATTAATTTTTTATGTTATGTATGAATGCGATTTTTAAATAAGTTTAACGAATGTTCAATATTTAATCAAAACTCAAGTTATATTATAATCCTAATCAAGTGCATACTTCTTCCAGTTCTACACACACAAGTATTGTTGAATGCTACAACAACTATTACTACTACTACTAACGATAATAATAATAGTAATAGTAATGAAGCTATTGCATATCCCCATATATTTAGAATCTCCAAGATCTGTACAGCATCTATATTGATATGTCGCAAAATAACGTTGTCAGTATAACTTTGGGAATGATGAATATGTGATTGTCAGAAGAGGAGCGTATCTTTCTTGCTGTCTGGTTACGTTTTATTGTGGCCAGATAAGTATGTTGTACCGGAAATGGTCAGTAAAATGTAGCATAGAAATTTTTTTTTGTATTTGATTATGGATCAAATGGAGATGTAACCGACATGTTCTCAGCATCGTGTGCTCTGCTCGTGATACTCTGTCGATGATCGGAGCAGCAGTGTTTCTACCTTTGTTTAGTTTATAGGGTAGATATCTCTACGAACCAGACATGATTGAGTCAAGTCTTGAATGTACTAACGATCACACAAGTAGTTTAGTTTCATGAACTGAAAGATACTTGCGAATAGCGCTGTTGCGTCTTAACTCAAAATACTATATGCAGCCTTGAATATGCTCATGTTATGTTGGTGCAATACGAGTGCACTGTTCATTGTAACACCTAGGTGTCGTAATGTTCTGTGAATTTAATGTTGGTGCTGCTTATTAATCATTTGAGGTACAGGATGTTAATTCGGAAATCTATGTATTGTGATTAGAATATACTCAGTTTTGTCATCATTCATCTGCCGCTTGATACCTCTCATTCATGATTTCACACCATAAATGTACGTCTTTACTCCTTCGATGGTAGTATAATTTTCAGTTGTGTGGTTAGACATGTATATTCGGGTGTCATCAGCGTACAATTTTTGTGACATTTGATGACCTATGCCACTTGAGAAAGGTTGAGTGTATTGAATGAAGACAACATGTAGAAGAAGATACCCCTGTCAAATACCTGACCATTGATCAACTGGGCATGTTTATGTTTTTTGCAGATACATGTTGTGTCTTGTTGGATTGGTAGGATTTTAACCACAGTAATGTTGTATTATGAATGACACATACATGCTAGAGACGGTGACGAAATATGCAATGCACGTTTGTGTAAATTATTGCAGACACATCAAAATGGATCTGGACTGTAATCTTTCAACAATTCAAAGCATAGAGAATGATATTAACTACATTGAGAATTGATGTTTCAGTACTTACTGCGGCAAGTGTAATAAGTAGACTGTACATAAATTGAATTCAGATGAGGTGCGATATGGGTTAGAATAAAGAGTAATGATATGAAAGGGAGATTTGAACCTGGGCGGTAAATCTTTAAATCATTATGGTCGAGTGGTGGGCTGTTTAACAAGAGGTATTAATAACATCAGTTAGTAAAGTCAATATTGGTTCTAAGTATTCAGGCAGCGGTGATGATGAAATTGGATAAGTTCACATGTTAAAATGCTGCTAAACGTTATCGCTGAAATTATGTATCGCAACTGTAGGAAGACAACGAGTCAAATGCAATTGTGTTTGTTTTCAACTTGGCTCTGATAGTTTGTACCTTGTCACGAATGCTGGAGAAATTATAGTAGGAAAGGGTATAAATTGGCTACTTGACATTAGTATGTAGGTTATCTGAAGAGCTCCTTGCAGCTTGAAGTTTCCGTAATCTTAGTACTTCAGTGTAATAATTTGGCTCAATGGAATACGTTTGTGATGTTGTTCATATCGGCTTCATACATGTATTTATGAATAGTGAGGTTGATGGAAAGCCCAAGCCTCTGCGTTCTCGGATGTCTCTATGATACAGAGGCTTCTCTTAGTAGCACAGAAAGGTGGAGGGTTGGGGAATGAAACGTCTATATTGCAGAGAATCTCTGATAACATTTTGTATTGTTTCAAAGGTGGACCGCATACTATTTTCATAAATGTGAACATATGTATTAGAGTAGGTTGGTTAACTGATTATATAGAAATCATTAATGTAATCTAAGTGGTATGATGTGCATGGATTTCCAGGACAGTGAAAGTTAAGGTTAAAATATCCTAGACCAATCAGCTTGCCATCTATCGAATTTCCATTCTCCAGGATATTCGGAAACTGCTTAACATGAGAGATTCATTCAGCATGCTTCTTCTACTGGAAAGGCGCCAGAGTCAGGAACGAATATATTTGTTAAAAAATTACGATGGTGTGCCATCAGCGATACTGAATGTTAAATACAAAATTTGAGATGGCTGTTTAATATTATGAATGCATTGTGGGAAGTATGTGCTATTTACAGAAACGTAAATAGCCTATTGTTGCGAAAATTCGAACACACACTATACGATGCAATACGTGTTTGCTTTTAAAAAAGCATTAATAAAGTTGTTAACAGTATAATTCGGAATTTTGAGAATCTGAACAAATAACGTACGTAGCGATTTTTACAATAAATCTCGTCAAATATTGAACAGTTTTTTTCTCCGCATTATAAATGGCTCACTTAATCTACCTTAGCAACTTACACAAATATATAAAACTCTACGAAAGGCAGAACTTTGATGAGTATAACAATATGGTATACCATTGTACACTTTGTGACTCGGGCGACGTAATGTATTAACATGCATTCATTGAGCTATTATAGCAGTAATAATCTTGAAATTTATATTGGAAATTCCAAGGTTTCAACGCACGTTGCAGCTAGCTGTGTTTAAACTGAAATAAATCTAATATTGTTTCGGAATTCCATTTACATTTAGAAACCACATTGAACAAATGTACCAAGCAGCCAGTTCAGTAAATTCGAAACTGTTTCGAGATAATCCAATGTAACATATGCAGTCATTTAATATTAATATTATATGAACACCTTTAAAACTTGTTTTCCTTCGTCCCTTTCTGGGTTTACCTAATGATTCTCTCCGGAACAATATGTATCTGTAAAATACACACATACGCCAATTGTTCTCAGGGATGATAGTTTTAATTTTTAACATGCAATTATTAACGTAATGGTAAAGTCATCTCACACACATCATATACAATCATTTTTGAAAAAAAAGAAAAATCTTGAACTTGTCTGTCTGGCAATGCGTTGCACGTATCCAGTGATGGACAAATGGGACCATAGATTCATACCTGCAGCTCCAGGAACCAGGTGTGGAGATAATAAGGTAATATATATATATATATATATATATATATATATATATATATATATATATATATATATATATATATATATATATATATATGATTTAAGGTCATGATCATTATTAACATAGGTACTTACGAAACAATGACTTAGGTAAAATTATAGACTAGAAAAATATCATCTGAAGTAAATATAGTTATGTTACAATATCATGTGGTGAAAATTAAAAATATTGAAACGGTACATACAAATCATTAATATAAATTTAAATATATTCAGTTATAGATTTTAGTATGTATGTATGTATGTATGTATCTTTATATATATATATATATATATATATATAATATATAAATCGTATTGTTTATCTATCTCTATATATTTCGATCTATCTATCTATCTATCTATCTATCTATCTATCTATCTATCTATCTATCTATCTCTCTCTCTCTCTCTCTCTCTATCTATCTATCTATCTATCTATCTATCTATCTATCTATCTATCTATCTATCTATCTATCTATCTATCTATCTATCTATCTATCTATCTATCTATCTATCTATATGTTGGCATTCGTGCTTGAATTTGCTTGAATTCGGTCATTAATCAAATCGCATTGACTAATCTCTTAATTGTCATAAGCTGTATGTATGTATGTATATATGTATGTATGTATGTATGTATGTATGTATGTATGTATGTATGTATGTATGTATGTATGTATGTATGTATGTATGTATGTATGTATGTATGTATGTATGTATGTATGTATGTATGCATGCATGTATGTATGTATGTATGCATGCATGCATGCATGCATGCATGCATGCATGTATGTATTTATGTATGTATGTATATATATATATATATATATATATATATATATATATATATATATATATATATATATATATATATATATATATATATATATATAAGGCATATATTTATATATTTCAGTATTTCCAGAAAGGATTGTGTGTGGCAAGACAATAAAGGTTGTAGTTGGTTCATTCGCTCAACCTTGACATCTAAGCATAGTAAAACATCATCGGCCTGATATACTAGAGATGAAAATTTTAAAGGTGAGAATCCATCTTAGCTTGCAGCATGGGAAGGCACCTCACATTTGTTTCTCCACGACAGGCATAGTCCGCACAATATTCGCATAACTAATAAAAGTTGTGAACAAATCTTATATTCCGAATTAATAAAACCTGAATTATATGTCTCAATGATTTCGTATTGATATGTTAAATTTCATACGTGTTCAATATTTTTTACAATTCCTGCTACTTCCACTACAATCACTGATGCTGATACTACTACTACTACTACTACTACAACTACTACTACTACTACTACTACTACTACTTTCTAGTACTACTACTACTACTACTACTACTACTAGTAATAATAATAAGAAGAAGAATAATTATAAATGATAATAATTATAGTAATAACAATATCAATAATAATATTTCAAAGCTGGTGATGATGAGTCAAATATCGATTGTGAACATAACTGTTCAAAACTCATGGTTACGTAAATATTTTACTAATTGACTTGAAACATTCAAATGACAGACAAACAACACCAACTTTGTACGTTCCATGTACAAAGAGCATACTCACAATGTACAAAACTACCTATTGCAGGAGTCTGTCCCACGGCAGAAGGCTAAACTAAATAGGCATTTTCTCAAAGTTCAAACTCTAATGTAATGGACATTATTAAAGATATACATTTAAATAATTAAAGAACGATAATTTGATCTCAGAAAATTTTAGTTTCAATTGACTGTAGTAGACACCAGAGGAAAATAATAACTATTTATTTGATAATAAGCCATAAATAATATTAAACAATGAACCCCATAATGGTGACCATTGATCTACAGTTGTTACTTACAAACTTTATTAAAACATTGGCGCATGAAGTGGTGAATATTGGATAATTTTGGCAGCTTATGTAATTGATATGATGCAAATATTTCCTTCCATTTCCATACAAAGCAAATCGATGTTGGTTACTTGAATGACTAGAGAAAGACGGTCAAAGTGTATATGAATATATATGATAAGGACAAATTCATACCTAAGTACATGTTTACAGCTACGACTGTATTCTTAATAAACACTTGTTAAAATGATGCTAACATACTCGATAAGTTTAGATAAATCTGCAAAACGAGACATCCTGTGATAATTTTGATAATTAAAAATATATTTACTTTAAACAGTTACAGATTTTCCAGAAGATGATTCAATAAATTATGTTCAATTCTGTTACCCCAGATTACCAATAGCAGTGAAATGTTTTAGCAAACGTATATCATCTAGAATATGAAAATGTGTTGACTGGTTTATACATTAAAATGGGGAATCAATTAAGAATGATATGTATAACTGATAAATGTATTCGGTTATGTGATTGATGATTTTTATTTATAATCTAACGATAACTGAAGAAAATGTTTCTGTACAAAGTAGTCCTTACTAAATATTATCTTTTTATGTCCATGTTCAGTCGAGTAGTCCCGTCATTTGCAAATATGAGACTCAATCAATGGACAGCACAAAGTATGTATCCGATGTAAACATTATTATTTATTATATTAAATTCTTCAAACCATTGCATTTAAATAATTGAAGAAGGTTAATTTAATCTGCCACAATGTTAAATGTTGACTGGAGATATCAGAGGTAGAAAAGCTGTTTATTTGATAGGAAGTCAAAACGAGATTAAACAATGCACCCCAAAATAGGAATATTTGATTTACAAATGCTTCTTATAGAGTTTAAGAAAACATTCAAAGAAGTACTGGTAAATACTGGAGAACGTTGGCAGCTGGCAAAATTAATAACATGACAATAATCCATTTTCAATGCAATGTAGAAAGAGAGGAAGGTGGATGATCAAGTATAACGAATGCAACTATGATGCTTTGTCCAACCCGAATATTAGGTCAAGAAAAATAAATTAGAAAATATATTACACATTTAGTTCCACCATATCAGACACTGTAACAATTGAAAGCTGGTATTATTCTTATGAAATCATCAATATAGGCATTAAACTTTATAAAGTGTTAACAAAAGCGTGAAATCGAACTCACAACTAGTTGTAAATCCAACTATATGACGCATCTTAAGTGATTAGCTAAGACTAGTCATCATGCTTTTGAAATCATTTTCATGACTGATGTTGTCAGGCAATCATAGATTATTTTCATGTGTAATTCCACTGTCCCATATTTGTGAATTTGTAGAAATGTAAGAAAAGTTATCTTTAGAGCTAAACACTTAGTAGCCCTTGTAAGAAACAATGATGATAATGACGCAATCTGGCATGGTGCTAGTGTTGCTCCTGGTAAAGTAAATATAACAAGACGCTCATTGTAGATGTTAGTAATGACTCCATTATTGCAGTGGATACATTGCTGTAGCGGTAAATAACGAGAAAGGTAATGGGTCTAAGGTTACCAGGGACTCCGTATTCATGTTACAGATGAAAAGGTCCAAGTTGCCAGAGATGGTTTAATAACACCGCTGTCAAATTTTGATTTATTTGATGCTGCTAACAAATTAAGCTGAACAAACGTCAGGGGTGCTTTTAAGCGAGACCAGTTACCTTCCAGAGCAAACAACATTGAGACCGGTATCATTAATCTCGATAACAGCACTGGACCTTAAACTCACGATTGATCCATACGAGTTAGCTCCACTAACGACCCGCCACCTTGCGGCCAAGAATTAATTAACATACTTGATGTAATATCAGCATCTACTAAACCACCAGTATATCACAGCTGGCCAAACATTCGGGCAGAACGATTTGGTGGGATGCAGCCGAATAATTATCTGGTGTTTACAAATAAATAATTGAGATGATGGAATCCATGACTGTCACGTTGTTTCTATACCAACCGGTAATTATCGTAGAATAACATCCATTACGGGAAAAGAATTAAATAATACAGCTATAATTTTTCACAAACCATCATTATCAGCTTCCATCGATATAAACTCTTCCGGCTATGTTGTAGATATTTATCAGTCATTGATCGGAACCGTGGGTTGCCTTAAATTCATCCTCAGACACCTTTATAAATACCTGAACCAACCTTGAATGATTTAACCATAGATGTGAACAAATTTATAACACAGAGTACAGAAAAACACTTTCTCATGATTAGTTTTTGATTGGCTATAGTAATTTGTTAAGATTTTTAAAATAAATGATTCGAGTACGACACACTCAGTTGCCTGGTTCTCCGAGAGGAATTTTTTAAATTTGTTTCAGACACAATTACTCCTGAACTCACACGCACATTTGATAAATTAAGTAATTTATTTGCGAGGATTACAAATTTTTCTGATGTCCTAAAACTGTAGATGATCGTAAAAATTAAACATGTAAATCAAATTGTGGACGATATAGAGTATATTAATCGAGAAATTCGTAATTCCATAATCCATGAAAAGCGTTAAAAGAAAGATGGAACAAGATACCCAGCGTATTATGTATTTCTCAGTTATTTTAAAATAACTGAACAACAATTACAGACAGTTGTAATACCTGAACTCGCAACTAGTTATATTATTCAGCGATCTTATTAATTCAAACTCTCCTCTGATACTCGCTGCATGGAGAAAATATCCCCATGGGATATCCCGAAACATAAGAATGACCCAGGCGGGTGTGGGCTACGTATTTGACAGGGGAATGTAATTATATCCTCGGTAAATCTAGTATGTGATGTTATTGATGGAATCTATCAAATAAATCTTGAAAAGTCAATTAGGCCCAGCAGGGAGATTTATATTCATTTACACCACTGGCTCCACCTGGATTTTTAATCGTTCAAGAACCAGTGATTTTCAACTATATGCAGTGTCATAATAATGTATTAACAAGAATAAATAATAAACTCACTTTTCGACCAATCTTGTAATTTTATTGACCTCGACGGACAGACTTAACAGTCTTTATGTTAAATCTTAAATCTCAAAAAGCTGTTTTCATTAGGGTGTACAAAAACATATGAATAAGAATGTAACGTACACATGTGATTTCGAGATCGGATGATTTTCATTTTTTTAGTAGTTAATGTCACATAATTAGAAAAACGAAACATTTTATTCTGCCTGAGAATTATTTAATTATTTGTGCTGTATATTAGAACAACGCTATCTAGGATGAACCAGTGTTTTTTTCCAGACAAGCGACGGAACCAAAATATGTCTCGGCGCCGTAATCTACTTGCGGCTACGGACATAATAATCATGATATGCACAGTTATTCTACCCATGATATTACTCACGGTCTTATGAATTTAAGCAAGATTAAGGTATAACCGAGAGTGGGTACTTTTGATTTGGTGAAAATAGCACGTATTTTCACGTGGTATTTCTATAAGCCATAGGGGTGAGTGTTAAAATTATAGTTTATTTGATATGCGAAGTTTATTGAGTTTCTATTGTCATATAGTGTAATGATTCATTTCTTACAGCGCAGATTTGCAACGTTGTGAACTGTGAATTTCAGGTTGTTTTTAAGAGTATAATGTATTAGTATTTTGCAGCGGACGAGGCTATAGAGGCAAACAGTCTAACTAGTCTAACGGTAGTAACGAGATTGATCGGTTTAGCTAACGAATAGAGGATCTAGATGTTTATATGTTTGTACGTATATGTACATGTGGTGGAACCACGACTGTAGACGTAGCTAATACAAGGTTGATGTATGCTGTCTGTACGTGTATACGTATGACTGACTGTACATGTAGTGGATTCATGAAGGGGGCGAGCGGCCGATACAAAAGAGTGGGCTAACCCGAGAAACGTGGTGAAACTGTGCGGTTTACCAGTGCATGAATCGTGCGTCTGTACAAGCGTCAAGAATAATAATTTTATTCTAATTGTTGTTTCAATTCGTATATTTGTCTTTATGAGATTGTTTTGAATCTTTACTGTATCAGTGAATCTTACTGACAGTGCAGAACATTTGAAACGATTTGAAAACTTGAGATTGTTTGAATCCCATGCCTAGTCTATACGTGAAATTATGTGAATATCTTAGTGTGTACTATTATTTGAAACTGATGTTTCTTGAAGCTGTATATCAGAGAGATATATTATTGGTTTAATTTCAATATGTGAATGTTAGTATAGAGTGATTGTATATTGAGAGTTTCTGAAAATCATTGTATTTTTACATCATACATTTTTCTTTACTAATTAAATTAATACATTTTTATCTTGAAAACATTGTTTGAGTCATTCATTTAGTCCAAAACCCACTCGGTGACAATTCTGCGACAGTTAATTACCTTTTAAAATTAGCAAATCTGTCAGATCTGACGATTCTAATAGTAAAAAAATTCTGAATGAATAGTATGTACTTACTCTGACCTACTTTCGTTTTGTTGTTAGAAGCCGTCTTCGTTACCGAGAGTATGATTTTATAATTTCGCTTTGTAATATCATTCTTAGATTTCTGATATATGAATTATGTTTGCTTCGTTTTGTAATTCTGTGATAATTCAGCTCTTATCTATTATACTGCAGTAAACGCAGGTATGAACTTACTTAATTCGATATTATCCGATAACACTGCGGGGAAGGCCAGCTAGATAAGTTTCATAAATCTATATTCCGACTTCAGCGTATACCTAGTTTCGTATTTATGCTATTGTATGTATTCAAAGACAGCGAGGATTGTGTCACAATTTAGTTTAGCTGATAATTGTATGCCTTAATGTTTTAAATTTGTAATAGCGGAAATTATATCATTGATATGTTCGTAGTTCATTATATATTTAATCACCTTTAAATTAAATTTTTACCAAATAAAACCCAGTAGCATGATGAACAGTTATCATTTACTGGGTCTCTTTTATTGACCTTTGTGTCTTTACTAGGGTCCTTATTTCCTCTTTGTTGAGATTTGTCTTTAACTCTATGACCGTTTCTTATGGCCGACATTCTTTCTGTATTCCCTATGGGTTTACCTCAGTGAGACATAAAGGCTTTGCATCCACGCTATTTATTATATGGGCGCTGATTCACATTCCTCCACTGAATTGTCTAAGGAAACGAAATGTTAGAATATTCAGAAGTCTGTTTACGCATTTAGAATTCATGCACACCTCCTCCAAGATCGAATCCCGTTGTGGTTGCATAGTCAAATTTAATCTATCGCGCAATGTCACGTGTCAGAAGATAAAAAAATCAATTTCGGTGAGTTATTTTATATTCTAATGACAACACCAGCAATAACAACGTCAACGATGATAGAAAAGGAAAGAAAGAAAAACTCGCTGGTTATAAACAAAGCGAAAAAAAAATATAGAATTTCATATTGATGCTGAATTTATAATGACATTTAAACAACAGCAGAATAATCACTGTGCGAGCTGTAATTGTGTAATAATATGGTGTTGGTCTAAAGATAAAAATACACGCCAGTTTACCGTAGAAATAAAAGATAGTAGTCGTGGTCATTCACGTGAAAATGAAATGCTGACCTGTCTTGAATAGAAGACACGCAGAGGTGCTAGTTAAGTGTTCGCGGTGGTAATTGTGTGTCCTCGGGTATCACTTGCAACTGTTCACGTGTAACTCCACGCTGAGGAGCAGTTGAATCTCATCTATAGATTGCGGGTTTTCCAGTAAATCTTGTTATGCTAGATATTTCGTTTGATATAACAGTCTAGACAGGATCAGTAGCTCTTCTACCTCATTCGAGCTCACCTGGTTCATATAAATATCTCACGGTGACATTACCAATCATTTTTTTTAAAGATCGTATCTAGTTCTGTTTTTGGAATGAAGTTTCGAAGAGCTAACATCTAACTATGCATTGCACAATCAATATGATAACTAGACCTCGTGTGCAATTAGAACACACTCTTACACAACAACATCATTTTCTATCAAAGTGATTAATGTTATACAATGCAGTGAACTTCTTGGTGAGTATGTGATGTTACTCAAAATAAGCATGCGGTCAGTTGCACCCTATGTTCGTGATCTACTTAAAAAAAATTTTAACATCATTACAGTGTAGCTGTAAATAAACCATAAACAAGAAAGCTTTCATTCTTTCATTGATGTTATTTTTTGCAAACTAATATAAACGTTGTAAAGATTTTCGTCCATTTGTTCGACTCGTTCATGCGTGAACGGAGGTTTGTGAAACACAAGACATATACACACACACAAGCAAACACACGACCGCATCAAACCATCCATCCATCCATCCGTCCGTCCGTCCGTCCGTCGTTCCGTACGTACGTACATACATACATACATACATACATACATACATACATACATACATACATACATACATACATACATACATACATACATACATACATACATACATACATACATACATACATACATATATTTTTTTCATATTGTAAACGGGAATAGCCTTTTTTGAATTGGTAAAAGGAAGGTGTCATAGGTCAATCGCTGGCTGTTTCAATTTTGCTTGCCATGTATTTAAAGCTATCTCTGCAGTTTCATTGTCAATGCTAATAATTAAACTTAATAAGATACCTCAATCGTCGAAAATGAATGATTGTTGATCATGTCGTATCTTGTAAATCCGTTATTCTTTGAAGTTTGGACAGCTGTTGTTAAGCCTAATCACAAACGCTGGTCGACCAAATAATCAGTTGTTCCCTAAATCTTTATTTGTTATCAATTGCTTATACAACATGTTATATAGTAGATACATTATTCTGATTTGAAATGTAACGTTTGTAGAAAACAACATAAAAGTGCATTTGAACCATGTATTTTAAAACAAGAACAACATTTCTGTAACATACTAAAACAATTCTGCAATGAGTACCATTTGTTATGACTGTTAGTAAACTTAACAAAATCATCTCACTAAACACGAACTGAAGCTATATGCACGTATTGGCTCGTATCTTTTCCTAACAATTGGCTCTCTGCGTCTTAAATACCAGGGGGTACATGACACTTCTATTATTCGTCTTTGATCTCAATTGGAGACTATTTACTTCTATTTGTATTGCATACATTATAGTCAAATAAATGTTGAAATTAAAATGTGCTACTTAACATAAGTTCATTTATGTTACTATTTTGAGATTATTTAATTATATGAAGACGCTGTTTAATGAGAACGTTTTGCATATATGTGAATGTTATATGTAACTGCATGAGAATCAAACACGACTCAAGCTTGATACTGAATTTGAAATGAAGGTTGATTTTAAAAATCTTTGCAAAAGATCCAAAATTATTGTGTCATATTTATTGAGGAATCTTATCTGGGCGCAAAATGACAAGCAAGGAATTAGCCAATGTAGCATAGTTTCTTCGGGATCCATTCTCACACTGACACAATTGCGCATAATTGGAGTCATTGCCTGATACTAGATAAACTAAAAAAATGCCATGAAATAATCTGTCTTAGCTCTTCAAATTTCGCTTGGTATTCACACATGAAACATTTGGAACCATCACCGATGGATTATACAGTCATATATAAACTGAAAATGCTTATATTATGGACTTTATGTTACCAGGATCAGAGACTAAAATGCGTAAACTATGCTCATATGGCTGATTTTTGTGATTCTTTAAAAATTGTTGATGTCGTCTGATGTTTGCACTATTTTAGGCTTCGTAGGTACTTGTGTGCATGATCGGAAAAACGTTTATTACAATTTACACTGAAACATCTTTAAAAGATTGTCGCTACAAATATGTATTTATTCCAAAATATCCATATAATATTAGCAAAAGCTTGGGTAAACGTTTTTCAGATGGTTGTATATTTCGTCGCTGTTATTTCGTTTCCTCGATACCTCAACTATTATTTACAGAGAAGACATATAAAACTGGTTAGAAGAATGGGTACACATAAAGAGTATAATGCTCACCTGGGAATAAACGGATCAGTTGAAGATACAATGACATACAGATAAGCATAACTCCATTTTGCATAAACAATATATTTGAAATAATTCAATTTTGTATTTTGTATTTATTATTTTTATCAATACGACTGGTCACTTGAACTTTTGGGCTCTTACTAATATTAACCCAATATTCTTAAAAAACAAAAAGACTCATGACGTAAGATAGTATATATAAACCAAGACTTTGCTTATCTTACTGAATAAACATAAATGTTTCAGTTTCTGCTTCGATGGATTTAATGAAAGATGTCAATGCTAAAACGAACTGGTTACACCTATCTGTTTTAGTTGTGTTGTTTAAGGCTCGGGATAATACCTAAACCATTTGATAAATGGGCCTTTGACATTTTGACGTAATAGGCAATGTAAGCCATTAAAGAAACCGTCACACAATATGTTGTCAGTAAAAACATTCTAAAATGATGTTATTCAATGTCATTTTAAAGATTTAACTAATAGTTTGGATTACTATATGTCTCTAAACATGGAATCTAACCCAAGAGGATATATTATATAACATAATGTATGTATATATAGTCAGTTAATTCAGACAGTAACACCATACACTCTAGGCAGTCGTTGAGTTGAGAATGAACAATAAAATGTTTTTGTTTGCTCTCTGCCTCTATGCATGTTTTCCGAAAGGTATGTATACTTATAAGTTTAACGTATTGTTAAAGTATAAATATATATACATATATAGATATGCAAACAATTATTTATATATATATATATATATATATATATATATATATATATATAATTGTCTACAACCTAATATGACTGTAAAATATCAGATAATATAAAAATTGTTTGACAATGTCAACACCTTTCGTTATTGTGACTCAATTGCTCTAGTTATTTTTTAAAAAAATATATATATAATTGAATCATTATTTTTGTGGATGATAGAAGCAGGATTGTTTATACAACTACTCGACTTTTTTACTTTTTGTCATGCAGCGATTTTGAGAGAACGAGAAGAATCAATGGAAAATCTAGAATTAGATAAGATAAGATAAAATAAAGAAGTGTGTTTTGGTGGAATTGATTGTGCAGGTATATTAGTTTTGATTTAGATGAAAGTGTATACTCTTCTTTTAATGACATGTTACTGCCGGTCATTTCAAACTAATGAAATCAAATATTTGCTATCGTAATAGTTTTCGCAGAAAACACTTTACAAAAGCGATTGCTGAAATTGATACGGAACCTAGTTTGAGGGAGTTTATATCTGTATTATAGATGTAATTGTCTTGCTATTGTGTGAATGTAAATCTTCACTACAAGGTATGTACATATTGATGCTATCTGATCATGTTACTATATATTTTTGTTTCGAATGAGAGAGTCGCATGTTTTATAGACATATTACAAACACAAAACCATACGTTATCTTGATTATCAGTTTTCTTACAATTTTCATTTATATTTTTGCGTCGCATAAAACGTTCTCACTGAGAGTTGAAAGGTTGTTTATGTTATATTCCTAAACGTTGTCATGTCCTTGTCATAGAAGCAACAACCGATGCAGAAACGGTTTGGCTGAGAGACGTGACCACACAATTACAGACCGACAAAAGAGGAGTCACTGGTCCTGACCTCCCTGACCAGTTGTCTTTCCATCTCAAACGCAGGACACAAAATCTGATCTTAAACTTGAAGAGGAATTATCAGATTGATCCAAATACTGACATATATTTTATGCAAAAATCTAAAGACGGTCGGTCCGTTCTGAAAAAGAAGCAAAATTTGGGAAAGGCGGTAAGTGTGTTCAGTGAAACAATCAATCTAATTCATATATAGTAACCACTGTCTAGTTTATCTTATATTAAATATTAGTGAAATATGTGGTTTCTTGGAAGATTATAAATCTCATAAAAGAAACGTAATGGTATAATGTTTATTATTGTGAGTTTCATAAACGCACATATTAAATCTCGTATACACTAGTGGAACTAAACACTTTGAAAATATCCAATGTCTGACAAACACCATGGAGAGTCTAAGCTTGATTGTACAATGCTACAATATCAATAAAAGTTCAAATTGGCGCATCGGTGATGCTAACATATCAATACCATCACTTCAAATAACAGACTCATAATTGACACTTTAAACGCCGGTCAAAAAAGTCCCTGATATAGACCATATCTAATATGCAGAACACACATCCCATAATGCGATAAAACGTCAAGTGGTACTATGTACGGATCATGTTTTAAAGATTACGTTTGCAAACATCAAATTGGAAAACAAAAGAAATAATGAAAATATATTTAAGATATGAAATATTTATTCAGCATTTTTAGATTTTTGCTGTAGATATTGAGACAAACAAGACATAATTGAGTTGCAATAGTCCAGTCTTGAAAATACTAATGAGCACAAGTGTTTTAGTGGCATGCATTGAAAGATATTGGCGAATGGAGCTGTTTCGTCTCAGCTCAAGATATGCAGCCTTGCAAATGTGAAAGTACTGTCTAGCTGAGAACCTAGCTTTCGTACAGACTGCCTGACTTTAACGTTGGTGTTACTGATATTTATTGTTTGAGATACAAGATGTGAATGAGAACATTTTGTGTTGTGATCAGAATGGTCTTAGCTTTATCATCATTCGTCTGCAGCTTGTTACATGTCATCCATGATTTTACATTCGATATACACATCTCTATGTCTTTGGATGGTAGCATCAACTTTAGCTGTTCGCCTAGACTTCTATATTTGGGTGTTATTAGCGTAAAGCAGTAAGTCACTGCGTGATCTTATGAAATATCAAGTTCACGAACACGCCCCTGTGGAACACCACACCATATATCGACTGAGCTGGAGTATATTCAATTTGCATATACAATTTGTGTCTTGTTAACTAAATAGAACACGAACCACATTAGGGGGTATTGTCAATGTCAAGTACATGTTGGGATTGGTGCTGTAAATGAGCCTGGAATAAGGTGTAAAATGTGTTGCAGAATAGAAACCGAGTGGGTTTTGGATTAACTGATTAACACTGACACAAAGTCTGAAATATGGAACTTTATGAAATGAAATAATAAAACTCATATATGGCGTATACATATAAATATTATCACACGCTTTTAAGATACGATTGATCCAATACCTCTGCACATTCACACTGTAGAAATTAACCAAAACTATAAACTCAATATAGAATGCAGATTCAAGAAACGTCTTGGACTGCAAATACATTTCAAATAATAGTATGCTCTGTAAGATAGATTCGCATAACCTCAAGTATGGATTTCGATTAAGATTCAAATAATATAAAGATATTAAAACATGTTTCGAAAAATGGTATAAACTGTACGTACGATTCACATACTCTTCTGGAATGCAACTAAATTCAAAATCATGTCATGTAAATGAAAATGAACAAAATTTTAACAACAATGGGAACAAGTATATATTTCTTGACCCTTGCACAGTCGTACGATTCCTACACTGATGAACCGCACAAATCCATCGATTACTTGGGTTGGCCCATATCAAGATCCACCACATGTACTTTCATACGTTTGAACACGTACAGACAGCATACACCACCCTTGAATTGGCTTTGTCGTCTGCATTTGTTGCTTAACCATATGTACAGACATACGTGTATACATTCATCCGTATCGACAGCAGGCAGCACCAAATATTCTGGAAACTCCAAACAACTCTAAGCAGCTTACAGCCAACCTAAACATCTAAAGTCAACGACAAAGAGCTCCAAACAGCTTTAGACAGATCTAGACAGATTTGTTTATCTCTAGTCAGCTCTGGGCATCTAGTCAGCTGTAATCAGCTCTAGTTAGCAACAATAAAACCAAACGGTTCATAATAACGGGTTTGTAAAAAATCTCTAGATATATGCTAATATATACATTAAACTCTAATAGCAAGTTGTAAAAGTTCACAACGTTTCAAATTTGTGTTGTAATAAATGCATCATTACACTACACAATATGATATTACACACTCAATACATAAGTAAATTTAATAAGTACCCCTATCGCTGGAGAACACTGTAGAGTGCGTACACTCCTTGAAAAGATCTGGTTTGGTCGTTTAACTAGTGTGGCAGTTAGTAATTGATATCCCTTAAATCCATAGGAGAGTGTGGAATAGTCAGGGTAAAATACCCTTGCATTTCATGATCTTATTGTCCCTCGTTGCAAGTAATTTGATGCTAGATACATATTAATACGGTCGCTTACCTGGAACAACTCTTATTCATCCAAGATAACGTTGCACGCATGTTCAACAAAAATTGTCAAGTAGTTATAAGCAATAAACAAGTTATATTTTGCCTTATTCTGTGACACAATGCTTCAGACGAGTCAAGGAGGACGAGGACTGCAATCCTAATGCAATCCAATGCAGAGAGCATGCCATTAAATACTTTCAGAAGAGTAGTTTCATTGGTGTGGCAAAGGCGATAGGCGGACTGTACATTGCTGAAAAGACTGTGTTTAGTCAAATTATATACAATATGGGTCAGAACAACCTTTTCTAGTATTTCTTTTATATGAGCGGGAGATTAGAAACATGGCGGCAGTTTTTTGAATCGTTATGGTCGAGTTTTGGTCTCTCTCAGCAAAAGCTTTTTGATGGCAGCATTGAACAATTCAAGGAATTCCCCCAGATGAAAGAAATATGAATAACATCAGTTAGTGAAGGCAAAAATGGGTATAAGCACTCAAGCAGCAGTGATCTTGTAGCTGTATCAGGTTCACATGTCTCTAGTTTGGATCGTGAAGTTTTGGCGCCGCCTGTTTGGTGCCGGCTGGTTTGGCGTGACCGTTTTGGCGCTAAGATGTTTTATCGTGGGCCGTTTTGGCGCCGGCCGTTTTGTCACCAACAAAAGGATTAACATTAAACGATTAAACATTATGCTTAAGATAATTAGAGACCATGTGGCATTTAGAAAAGAATTAAGAAATATCAATATAAGCTGGACGCTAAAGATAATTGACTCTATTTGTATATTGTTCTGTGATTCATGACCACGTAAGGATTAACAATTCAACATTTTGATGTCTATCGTGTTATTCATATTTGAAAATGGAAACTAGGATAAGGTAAAAGAAGGCCAAGCAAAGGATTAACGATTTAGCCATTCAGATTAAACCCCACATCTATATAGTTGTTTGTTTATATAAGTTTGCTGTCGAATGTATTAACGTAAAAGATTTTTTTTGTGGAAATGAGCGTTATGAAATCGAAGCGTGCTCATGAAAAGTACGTGAACGATTGATATGAGTACGTTTTTGATAAATACAGTGCACACATGCTTAAAACGTTTTGGCTACGTGTTCACACAGCTACAGATGAGGGCCAAATCTTTCTACTGGTGAATGAACATAATCATGGGAGTGATGTTGCAAAAGCAACAGTGGACAATATTGTGAATTATAAGAGGAGAAAGGCATCCGCCTTCAGACCTTTTAACTAGGTTGCTGTTTGAGTACAATATACAAATCAAGAACTTTTCACTTTTATGTTTCCTTATAGATTTAGTAAACGTTATTTTAATAAAACACAGGCTGATCATTGGAATAATTTTACTTTCCTTAACTTCATATTTCACAGACACATTACATCGCTTTGATCGCTGAGTTATTCAATGTTCTCCTTACTTGCTCCACAAAGTAAGGTTACCTCTCGACAAGAGTAAAAATTGCTCGGCGCCAATGTGGCAGGTGCCAAACCAGCCAGTTCCAAAATTTCCGGCGCGAAACCGGTCGCGGCAAAACAGCCTGCTTCGCTTCGGTTCACTCTTCATCGAAATCCACATCGACAAGTTCCAATGCTCCTAATGGTTGTTGCTGAAATTCTGTATCCTAACTTTGTCACGGAAGAAATTTGCAAATAGGTCCGGCAAGTCCACTGGATAGAGGATAGTTGGGAGTCGTGTACATGTTTTCCTTGACGTTTGTTTGTAAGTTATCTCGAAGATCTTCATGTAGATGGAACTCTCAGTGATCTTATTACTGTACTAGGAGAATGTGGCTGACTATGTTTAAGACGTTTTTCTTACCGGCGTCATATATTTGTTTATGAAACATGAGTCTGGTGGAATGCCAAAGACGCTTTACGGTGGTGTCTATTAGCAGTGCGGAGCTAGTCCCTAACACTGCTATACCGAGAAGAACTCTTTGTAATTGATACTTTGCACTTGGTGGCTGGGGCATGTTTTTCAATCAATGAACGCAGGCAGTTACTGATTTGTCCTGCTGAATGAAGTTAGACAATTGTTAGGTTTTCTTGGATGTCGTGCAATTCTTTAGATCATTATCATTATGGAAGTTTCTCGTAGTAGCATATAAAGGTGGAGGGTTAGTTGCTGATACGTCGAGATGGCATATAATGCAGAGCGCATATGATGCAAGCTCTTGTGATTCAAGGGTGAATTGCAGAATATTATCATCAGACCTCTTACAAATCTAGTCCAAAATGTGACCAAGTTTATGGGTGCGATGGTTAATGACACTTTAAGGTTGAAAACATAAATGGAATCTGTTTGGTTTGACGTGTTTGAACTTTCTAGGACAGTAAAATAGAACGTTGAAATGTCCAAGAATACATTTGTTGCCACCTATCGAATTTCAATACTCTGGACGATTGGAAACTGCTTCGAAAAAGCGATTCAGTCATATTTTTTATATTAAGAGAAGGGTCTTATAGGCTGACAAAATGGACTGAATCTTGATCCATTTTTATGCATATTTAATTGCATTCGCTATTAGATTTAATTTCATCTTATGTTGAACCCCTAATTTCTGTTTTATCACTGTCGCATATAATACAATCTTAATTTGTTCTCTACTGTCTGGCTATTCTTTTAAAGAAATACAGGAACTTCGGCGTGTTATTTTTACACATTCTTGGATTAATTGTATAACGCAATTTGTGTTTCGATTTCCATGTTAGATTTTCTTTGTTCTATATATATATATATATATATATATATATATATATATATATATATATATATATATATATATATATATATATACTAATTTCCAAGTAAAGTGTTTAAAAACTACATACAGTTTAATACCATGTTCACTCTATACCTAAATATAAATTTAAATCTTAGCTGCTCTCTTTGAAAACTAGGATGTGGCAAACTACCAAGACATGGAAAATGGAGCGTTCATGACAGCCAGATGTGTCAAAAGAGCAAGTGGGCAGTGTGACATAATCATCGTAAGTATAATAATGCAGTATCAAGTATTCAAGGTACCGATTGCATTCAATTATCAATTAGTAAATCTACGGATTGCATTCAGCACAATTATGTTTGTTGTCATGAGGTCGTATGTAAATAATAAGTGTGATAAACGTAGCAACGTATTTAGCAGAGGACGGTCAATATAATGAAATCCAAGATTGAACAACGTCACCTAAAGAGACAAAGCGTAGAAAAGTCACTATACGTAATCCGACTGTATCGAGACCACTCCATGGTTCAAATAAACTATAAATTTGCAAACATACTAAGTTGCAATAAGGCAGTATAGTCCCGGAAAATATAACAAGGCAACACATTTTTGGAATATTGATCAGACGTGCATTATACATGACTCAATTGAGATATTGCTGCCTTAGTACACTTTTACTGTTGCGTTTATATCAAATTGCCGATAACTGTTGGTCATGTATTGTTATTTTTATCTGAATCAAGAGATGCATCCGACTTTTGCGACATCATCAAAATGAATTAAATTGTGCTGCTTAATTTAAGATGACCCAAATGTCGAATACAAACCGTATATATATATATATATATATATATATATATATATATATATATATATATATATATATCTAGGGATGGCGATTGATTTATCTAATGCAAAATATATGAATAAAATTGTCAGATATATATATATATATATATATATATATATATATATATGTTCAGGGATGGCGTCTGTATTCTCCAATGCAAAATTTATGAATACAATTGTTTTCAGATCTTCACGGATTGCTATTAAGGTTGAATCACCTTTTTCATTTAGTCTCACGTTTGTAAGACTTCTACATAAGAGCGAAGGATTCAACAAACCAAATGTCAGATATATATTTATATTTTGATTTTGATTTGTACAACTTAAATCGGTGAGATTATCAGCTTTGTCGTGAAATTCACGGTTCACAAATTATTTGACAAACAATGAAATGAGCCAGTACAATAGGTAAGTTGTTTGTCATCTGTGGTTATACATGCCCAAGGATGCAACTTGCAGCACGCCGCCGACGTAAAGTGTTTCAGCATTGGGTTTGTGTGTGTTGAACATATTCGTTAGCGAGACTTGCACAAAACCATTGTCTTCTTGCGTCCGGATAAGTCAATTTGTTAGCTTGAAAAAGCTAGATTATACAGGTAATATACTACTTTAGAGTGCACAAGTTTTGGTAGTCATTTACTCTGAGTGTATACCTCAAGTGTATCTAAGGTTTTCTTCTGCATCTAAATATTTTGTACATTAGAAGTTAGTATTTTTCTCTTCAGTGTGAATAATGAGCATCTCTCCAACAAACCCCAGATTAAATGTTTTCTTTTTGTACTCTGTTGTATTCCTAAGATTGTTGAGATTGTTTTCACAATGATTCATTACTTTTCGATTGGTATTCTGTATTGTTTTGTTTGTGATACTGAGATATAGCCAAATAATCCATTGTGTAACATGGGGATGCACAAACCCCACGAGTGTTGCTGCGCGCAAGCAAACAAAAAATAATAACTAGAGATTATTTTCACTTTTGATTCGTTGAAATCGACAATGATTGAGTTGGAATTCAATATAAAGAAATTATCATCTCCGACATAAGCATGTAATTCATGAGGAGGATACACTCTTTACAAATGTCTTGCAAATGGTTAGGGATAGTCAAACTTATGTAGTCTAGTATATGAAGCGTAAACCATGTCAGAAATAAAAGGAGTAATACACGGTGGCTAAGTTGAAGGCTAGTTTCGTAACACAACCCAAGTTCCTTTTTAAACAGTGGCCTCGCTTAATGATTTGTTGTGGATAAGAATGAAAACACACAAACATCGCCCATAATGTGGATTATATGAAAACGTTTGAGTTGAACGTTTTACGCTGGTCTGCAAGATATAAGCTGTGCCACGAAACAAATATTATCTCATACATTGTTTTTGGTTCATGAAGCAATACTGCAAAATGGATGCGCCATTTCCGATTGACGATATCACCAACGAAGACATACCTTATTGGACACGAGCACTTAGTGATTATATTGCTAACCTCGGAATAATCGATTGTTTCACAAAAAAGAAATATCGAACTATGTCTGGCAGAATTTAATTTTTCAGAATTTTCATGTGCAGCATTATAATGGCAGCTATGGCAAAAAGCTTCCATTTTACCGAACCAATGTGATTTGTTCTGAAGCAGTGTTATTCTCCTAGGAACAAACTTTACGCGATAATGATATTTCCTTCATTATTAGCTTGCAAGCATGAAAATGACATCATTATTAGCTCGTAATAGCAATACCATTACAATATGAAATGCTAGCAAAGTTTGGGCCTTAATGATGCACAATATCAGTGTGAATATTCATTGTATGAAACATGTTCGACTAGGAAAGCCATGACTGGTTCATTTATAAAAGTGACGGAATAGAGACATCGTGAAATTAATATGAATAAATAAATGCTTCGAAAGCTTTGTCAGTCTACAATTACTCAATCGCTCACAAATGAATATAACAGCTTTATAATGGAAATTTAACACAAAAATATGAAGCATGCATAAAATGTGTGATTAAAGTATGTGATAGGCAGGTTATTATTCTAGTGAACTTGATATACTTAGTTTCAACTGTTTTAATTCTTTTACACAACTATATAAGGCATATATATATTTTAGTTTTAAATAGTTTCAATCGTTCAGTCATATATACTCTGCCTACCTTATTTTGTTCAAGTAAAAGTATAATATCGTATATTTTGCTTGAACTGATGTCAGGATCTTTGACGTGAAGCAAACTTCCAGTACAGCTGTGATAGTTTTTTTTGAATGTTAATGTTAAAGTGTTTTTGCATGATTGCATAAAGAACCTTTATCAGTCAAAGGCAGTGGTTTAATCGTGTTTTGGGTACGTATATAAATAGCTTAAATAAATTTAACACTATGCATTCACGATTTGAGATCAAACAAATAATATGCGTTGCACATATTTTAATTGCTATTTTATTTCTCTGTCTTTTCATCTGAAACAACTTATTAATTTTAATTTAACTATCATTATCAGCTCTTTTATATATTGATACATGATGTTTTAATATAAAAAGAACACTATGATAATGTATTCATTTAAAGTCAAACAAGCAAAACTACTATTGTCGAAATAAATTACAAAACTCATTCCGACAGTGGATGCAACTTGACCATGGAAGCCAAACTGGACTGATAGTTTTCAAGAACGCACACAAAGACACACTTAACAATTAGAACACATATACACACATGTACACCCAGACACATATGTCACTCTATCTTTATGTCTTTCTATCTCTTTAAATATATATTTATATCTCTATTGATATCCTTACATGTATATATATATATATATATATATATATATATACACACAAACACACACACACACACATATATATATATATATATATATATATATATATATATATATATATATATATATATATATATATATATATATATATATATTCCTTATTAACCAGAATGGTAACATTCGATTGGGAGACAGAAATTACAATTTGAGGCCGTCGGAGGTGGACGTTTTACAAAATAACTTCTTGGAAATCATGGGTCTTCGTGGCAAACGATATGTTCTTCAGGCTCAAGAGAACATCCAAAGTGGAATGTCGGTGAAAAATAACGGTAGGCGATAATTTTCTTTATTAAAAAAAATATAAATGCGGGGACGAAAATTTGTCTTCTTAGTGTTTGAGCAGCAGAGCGAGAAATGCATTACACCAGACCATTGACATAATAAAATATC
Source organism: Unio pictorum (assembly GCA_030141615.1). Taxonomy (NCBI): domain Eukaryota; kingdom Metazoa; phylum Mollusca; class Bivalvia; order Unionida; family Unionidae; genus Unio; species Unio pictorum. The sequence continues at coordinate 8,710,822 of JARLTB010000220.1, read as the reverse complement.
ATTTACAGTTTTTTTAGTTATTTCATTGTATGCGACATTCCTTATTTGCCATTATTTCGAATGACTTTGTATTAATACTGATATATCAATTATGGTTTGATGCCAGATTTCCTTCCTTAAATTAAAGGGAAATCAAAGTAGAAAGAAAGTTATAAAAACAATGAAAACGTTTGTTTCGGTCATAGAAGGTATCAATTAGGAGCATATTATATTGCTTATTTTTTATGAACAATGCTTGTCAGGTGCCACCTGAAGAAATGCAAATTTCAGAATAAAGTAATGTCTTTAGTATGATAATGAAGGTCTATATTTGCAGAACAAACAAACGTAATCGAGAAAAATGTACAAGAGAAATATATAGATGGTCTACGACGTATCTCATATGGACAAGACAAGACTTATATGAAATCTTTAGGTATGTTTTCAACCCGAAACGTTGCACGTTTACAGTACGCATTACAAACTGGAGAAAGTAACTATGGTAGAACACACAACAACAATGGTGCGATATAGAATTTATTTAATCAGATTGGACTAGTAAGACAATGTCGCTATCGAATTCTGAATCTGTAACAATGCAATTTTCATCGAATATATTATTTCCGTTGTATATTTGTAGTTAATACATGTCCAATAAGCCTGTACCATTTTATGAATTGCAATATCATTTTTCATAGACACATACCCAGTAAAAATACAATTTTGAAAAGAAAATATGATACAGGATGTTATAATCCTTTTTTCTAACGCAATTGATGCAAACTAAATGTAACTTTCTTTTACAAATACCAGTCACAGATAAAACTCGCAACAGGAACAATTACTATGTCGAGGTCGTTGCAATGGCAGATTCAAGTGTATGGGATTTGTACGTGGATAATCTATCTATCTATCTATCTATCTATCTATCTATCTATCTATCTATCTATCTATCTCTCTCTCTCTCTCTCTCTCTCTCTCTCTATATATATATATATATATATATATATATTTATATATATATATATATTTCTGTGTGTATATTTGTGTGTGTGTGTGTGTGTGTGTGTGTGTGTGTGTGTGTGTGTGTGTGTGTGTTTCGATCTTCATCATCCAGATAACATTTGAGAGCGTATGATCTTTATCAAATTTCTGCTGCTGAAAACGTACAAAGTTCAGAATTGGATACGAGTCTGAGATTCAGATCACTTGCATATATATAGTAAGACCACCCACTACTTTTACTTATTCCAGAAAATGAAATCGATTATATGTTTATATACAATCTCTACTTGCAGCTTTTACGCAATAGTAGGTATCGCGGAACCACAAATAAGAGCGGCCGAAACCCGTGGACGTATAAGAGAATATTTCTTACACATTGTCAACGGTGTAAGTATTGTATACCTAACCACAATACACTTTGGCATTCAATTAATTCACGATTGTTTTTTATTAAAACAAAACGTTTCATGATTATGGTACGATGCATGGGCAAACTGGACCTATACTATTACATTTGTTAAACCTGCAACAGAAATTTCATTTGAGTTAGCTGCATGAGTCGGGATTATTTCGTCTGTAAAACTTGATCCCAAAGAAATTTTTGTTCAGGTTTTATTAATTGCACTCTAATGAAATTACACTAAATTGGCTCATATGTAAACAAGTCCTTTTGGAACATTAAATCTGATTCTTCGTTATGATAAGTTATAATCCTAAACAAACTCTGATATGCAAGTAGTCTACTTAATGAACACATTTCCCAGTATAATATTAATTAGAATTATGGAATAATTACTATACCGTCTTTAAAAAAAAAAGAAAAAATAAAGCACTTTGTTTTACTGAAACCTAGATATTTTGATTTATTGCTAATTCTTTTTAAACATACCAAAATGTGATGCGTGTTCTATTTTCTCTACAAATGATACTATGAACTTGCATCTCTAAGAAGGATTTTGAAACAACACGTCATTTTGATGTATATTTTCACGGCAGTATTGATTATTATCTTTGTAAAAACATTTGCATATTTTCATTAGGCGGACCAGCTATACAAAGGAATAGAAGATCCTAGTATATCAATTGATGTCAGCATTCGTGCGTTTATAACATTGCTGGTAAGATTAAATTTTCTTTCATGTTTGTCTTTGTGAACCACTCCTAAAATGCGTGTTATGAGGGCAAAACATGTAATCTTATTAGGTCTTTCATTGCATTAATTGTTAACATAATTGTTTAAAACTGCTTTATACTACTCAAGATATAAACTGTGTATACTATATAAAGTAACCATACTCGATTCATACTCTTCACATTCCCTCTTCTGCAATTAAAATGTATTACTTAAAAAGGAACTGGAAAAAGTGTATGAAATGTTAAGGGTATGCGCATGTCAAGTTACTATTACAGAAAACCGAATAATTACCGGAAAAATGGCTAATGTAGTATTGACTGAATAAATGAATGAATTAAATAGTAATATATTATCTATAAACGAGGTCAATGAGGTACTTGTAAATTAGCTGTAGTACCAAAACAACCAAGTATGTATATATATATATATATATATATATATATATATATATATATATATATATATATATATACATGCAGATCTTTCAAATGGTGATCTAATAACAAAGTCAATTTGTATATATTGTACATGGTATTGATCATTATCTTTTGTGGCCCTTGGGCGTCATTGTGGTATAACATATCGGTCGGAGTGGGAGTTAATATATAATTATATAAACCTATTTTCCTACATCAAGCTCTAATATTTTCCTTTTGTACCTCTCATTACATATTACATTCTGTTTTTAATGTATTTATACTTACTTGAACCATACCAACAGCGACACCTTTAAAATGGATAGGAAGTGGATGATCCTTGACTTGATGTTACCGGTGGCTTAAAATAAATACACAATATATTACCTGTCTGCTCACACTAAAAAATTATCGTTATGTAACTTTTTACCGTTCATGTGTATAGCTTATATCAAATGCATAACTAACTCGTAATATCTACTATATCGTTTTCATATCATTTTTGAATATTTCCATTAGGCTAATATATAGATAAATGTTGTATTTGTTTGTGTTCTCTTTCTTTTGTTCATAGTTAGAGACAAATTTTCCACACCGTGCTTCTAAAGTGCAGCGTACTGTAAACGGAACGAAGATTGACGGAGATAAATATTTACAAGATCTTTCAGACTATGACCTTTCCGTTGCACAACAATATCTACCGCGCTTCGACCAACTCATTCTCTTCACGAGGTACGAGTATTTACGCAACCTATTTCCAAACATGTGCAGGTTATAGATATATATATATATATATATATATATATATATATATATATATATATATATATATATATATATATATATATATATATATATATATATATATATTGAGGGCTAATATGAATAGCGTTTATTGTATATTGTCCATGCCGTTCGGTTAGTATATTTTGAAAGAGGAAGTACCCATGAAGACCTGAGAAAAAAAATTCCCCTTACACGGTAAAGCACTTCTAGGTTTTCTTGCGTACTTACATTGGTTGAGTTGAAATTAAAAAAAAACAACAGAATGATAGTGCAATTTACAATTGCAATGTACCTACTGATCACAACATTGTTAGCACACATTACTTATTTTATTCAATTCATATCTAAAATGCAGAAACAACAAGATCTTAAAATTTAGTTCTAGTTAGTTTATATTCTGAGTATTTTGACCATTATATTTCTCTTCCTAATACCTGTAAAATCTTTTTTTATATCGATTTAATAGACTCTACCCATATATCTGCCTTCAACACATTGATACGGCATCATCAGTTACGTTAAACAACATCTGTGGTTTGAATGTTTGTATACATTTCAAAGATAGTATCCTTGTAATTGAAGGATCCGTGGACAGTGCTTCGTAAATTTGATTGTACTTGTTCTTTATATTTATTTAAAAACAAGTTGAAACCTCGTTTGTGAAAGTAACAGGTTTTGCGACTTTTATATAAGGATGTCAATACTGTTTAACGTCCCACCAAGGAAAGGTTAGAGGCATTTCCGTAATTTAACATTTTAACAAGTCAAACGATACAATCGGTTTTCTTTCAACATTAGTTTTAAACTTGGTTAATGTGAAGTTGTGATAGAGAGATGCAAAGCTCCGTGCCCATAAATTAATGAATACATAATTTGTGAAATTCAAATAACAACAATTTTAATATACGTCAATAACAGTCACCGCTCAGATCAAATTCAACCAAAACCCTATCACTCGACCAAGTAACGGCCTATGTTATCCTTTTAATTCTTTTGTGACATTTGCCACCACTACTGAATTCCTACTCATCAATATGCTTATTCCTTTTCTTTTCTTTGTCTCCCTCTGTTTTTCCTTCAAACTGCTCCCTCCGTTCTTCTTTCGCTTTAGTCTCCTTCAGGTCCTTAAAAGCTTCTAAAGTATACATACAAGGACATTAGCAAATGATATTCACTTATCTATGTAAACTCACACTAACATTAATATCATCAGATATGCTATTACCGTCTTTTGTCACTCATTCGTGACCATCGAAATGCACATTCTACCTGCTAAGTGTATGCCGTATATATATCTTTATATATATATTTTCTTCATCTTATCATGCAAATAAATATCAGATACTCAGACTCATTTATGTGCATTGCACGTTTACAATATGTACACATATATGCTCATATCCATGCGCTGATATATCTTTAAAACTGATACTCCTACAAACTATAAACATATAGGCAAATCTCTTTAACTAATGTTGGACACCTCAACAAATATACAACGTTCATAATTCAATTGATCACTTGCAAATATGTTATATCAAATAAATAAATGCATGATGTTACTATGATTTAATCCAATAGCGAATTATAATAATACTTCTTTACATAGCACTGCTCATATCTCAAACTATACTTGTGTATCAAACACTAAAAATGAATCAAACTGCAACTGGTAATTCTACGTACTAAAGTATATATAATGCTATGATTAAAGTACACTTATATTGCAGTAATATTTTACAACAATCGGGCAAATAGTCTCTGACGTGTATTTAACCTCCTTGTAATTGCCGAAATAACAATTTTCCCACCAATATTGAATGACGTTGAGTAGCTATCCTTAAGTTCCGCATTAATATTCTAGGATACTGACATTTAATTAACAAGATCATATATTTAAACTTGAGATTCTAATTCTTAACCACGCGTTGCTCAATTTCGATCGTATATCGGTTCATAATGATCAGACACTGCCCCTCCCAACAGTCTAACAATGATGCGTTACAAGCCGCTTTGAGACTCCTTTTTTCCGAGCAACAAATTCCCCACTTACCTGTAACAATGTCACATAGCTGGTTTTGGAAAAATAAAGCGTACGTCCTAGTTTTATGGCTATGTCAGTTAACTAAATGGACACCATCTCACATTTTGATGGCCCGAAATTGTAGCCTCGAGGCCTAACATACACATGTTGAAATCTGGTTAATTATTCAACTTGACAGTTAGTCTGCATTTATTGTTATATGAACAACTGAAGGAATAAGGTGTCAAATCCAAGATGAACAGGAATAATAATTTTTAAATTCAAAAAGAAGTGATAGAAATAGAAATTCAGTAAATGAAAGAGGAGTATCACATGCAACTGCTTGGTGAGAGGGGAATACAAACTAGAATGCAAGGAGAGGAAAAGTAGTGACAAATGAAAATACTAAAAACAGGACAAACATAGGACATATACACCCTTATATAAAACATAAAGAATTGTCAAACAAATGTAGATGCAGAAAGAAGAAACAGAAACGCAAGATTCAAATAATTAGTTCTGGCAGACTGAAAATGATCTGAACTCTTTATCACACAATTCCTGGCCTTAATGTTACCAGTAAATAAGATAGTACCTGTGTTGTCCTGACATTGAAGTAAAAAATGTATTCCTCATTTTGAATAAAAGCAGTCGAAATCTTAATTTGGCCAAGCAGGTTTATACCTGAGGGATATCGACAACATTTTATGAATCGCATAAGGGGACATGGCATGTACATGTCGAATTTGCAAGGGTTATTGCTCAGCGAATTAGGTTTATAAAGATTTCATAAACCCCAGACACATGATATTATTTGTACAAGTTTAAGCAGCAGAGAGGGTTAGCCGGACAACATTTTTAAACAAGTTTTCAATGAAATCAGGCTTAAAACAATGAAATCAGGCAAAAAAATCAATGATCAGGCCAATAAAAAAATCAATGAAATCAGGTAAAAAATTATAATGAAAAATCATGAAATCAGTCAAAAATAATAATGAAAAATCAATAAAATCCTCCATTCGTCTTCAACCGAATATTTGATCCAATCCGATACGATATCGTGTTCGAGGGTCATAGGACGAAAGTCCTTTCAGGATTTCACAAACAGACTAATCGCTAACTCCTCGTCTTGTAAATCAATCAAATTATTGGACTGGTCAGTGAGTTTGAAATTAATTCAGGTTAATGAATTATTATGACATCGCATATAGACTGGATTAGTTGGATCTTCAATAATTAAATACCCTGGAGGAGCTGTTGGTGCAAATGAATACAAAATATACTCCTGCTGAGCTTGATTTGATCGTTCTAAATTTATTTGATAACTTCCTTCGATAACATCGCATACTAAATTGAGCGCAATCACCGATGAAATATTCACATTGAACGGAGCAATATGTCTGCCGCCACCGTCTGGGTCATTATTGTGTTTGAGGATTTTTATTTTTCTTGTGATGCTGTTTTTTTCCACGTATCATGAATTATTTTAAAACCGACATCGATGGCATCATTGAGAAGTTTTTTTAGTTCTGGTACGTTATATCCCGGTAGTTTGAATGTTGGGATATCTTTGACGGGGATTTTATAGTCTGTTGCAAATTTTGTTCTCGATGTGGGATTATCGTCATCTAATATATCCTGAATAATTTTTTAATTAAATGTTTCCATATCGTCGATAATTTTATTGCATATTTTTACGACGCTGATAAATTCATCCCGGGTGAGAGAGCCGGATTTAAGAGATATTAAGAACAGAGAAAAATCATTATTCATTGCTGTGAAATTTTTAACGATTTTAGATTCGTCAATAAAATGATACCCTTGCAATAGTCCACCCCCCACACTATGTTCGTATCCGAGACCAAAAAAATCTAGTGATTTGGTGATCTTCATAACTCTTTATTGGATTATAAGGTTTTTTCCTGTCTGTGACATAATCAGTTTTTTGTGGTTCTGGTAAATCAACGGTTTTACCCGGGGGTGGTAATTCAGGCCATCCTAGTACGGTTCTTATTGAGCTTTGATAAATATCTACCACGTATCCTTCTGTGTTTATTTCAATGGCAGATGATAGTGTTGGCTCATGAACTGTTATAGCTATTTTTGACTCTTTTCCAGTAATCGATTTTATTCTACGCGCGAATTCATTATTGATTTGTTCGATTTGGTATGATCCGGTTGGTATGGAAACAACGTTCCAGTCTGGGGTACCGTCGTCTTTATTCTTATTTGCAAATACCAGTGAATTATTCGGTTGTTGACCACCAAATGATTTTGATCTGATATTTGGCCAACTATGGTATACTCGCAATTTTGCTAGCGCTATCTCCTTCACTGGGACCGGAGAGGGGAAATTCACACTGAATTCTGGATTCGTTGAGGTTATTGAGATCATGCTGGTTTGTACTGGGTTTGTGTTCTCCACTATTTGTTGAAGTAATTCCATCTGTGTTGTCATTGTTATTATACTCATGGTGTATTTCTAATTTTGATATTGCGGAATCATAAATACTGACCGTCACTGAGAACTCACTATCTGATATCGTTGAGGTTATTGAGATCATTCTGGTTTTCGGGTTTGTGTTCTCCAATTCCATCGGTGTTGTCATTGTTATTATACTCATGTTGTTGTATTTCTAATTTTGACATCGCAGAATCATATATATCTACCATCGCTGAAAACTCACTCTCTGATATAACTGTATCATCGAGAGATGACGATATCAATGAGGATAATTGCGAGTATGCAGTTGACACAACATGAAAATGAATTATGTAGTCTTGTAGTTTCCGTTGGCTGCATGATGATATTTTTTTGTGATTATTGAAATTATTCCAGCGATTGTTGTTGCCGCAGAAACGCAAATTGGAACAGCTATCGGGGCCATCATTGTCACTGAAGACAGTATAATACCAGCTCCGGTGATTACACCACTCACAGCATACACAGTAACATCAATTGCGGTAATTCTCCTGCGATATTTTTTAATTTTCATTGCATACTCCTCGGCAAGGGTTTTGAGTCTAGTTTGAAAGTCTCTGACCTGATCATAACGATATTGCGATGATGAAATCATTTTTATTTTAAATACGCTAGCGTTTTCAATTGAAACCGTTAGTGAAATTGCTTTGCAATTTTCAACTTAAATCCGCTACGAATTCCACATATCATGTTGTTGAGACCCTAATCAAATTTTTATCAGTAGATGTGATTGTGAACTTTTCAGTTGTATTCTTGTCGATGATCGTTGAAATCGTATTATTGACCCCAGATGAACTGGACGATGAAATATTCAATTGAGTCAATGGTGTTACTAGTGTTAATCGATAAATACCCTTGACGGTTGCAGTGATATCTAATTTGTTGTTTGTAGGTGTCCACGCAAATGATCCGTGTTGGATCGTGTATACTACGTTGTTGGTTTTCTCATGAGGAATTTTTGTTTTTTCAATGATTGTTATCATCCTCGAAAAATCATTTTTGATGGCCTCGGTGAAGATTTTCGTCTCATCGATGGATTTTTTAATATCAGGGAGTTTTATTTCAATTTTATCTAACGGGGTTCCAATAAATTTATCAATGATATTTCTACGAAATGCTGTTAATTGTTTTCCTTGTTCTTCACTTTTAGATTGAAGTGCTGTTAGTTCCAACACAGAATCGTTGAGAGTTTTTAACCGATCTGTAATCGTCGAAATAAGTACACCCGGTTTGAGTTTACCCTGATCCGAAAATAACGCAACGGTGTTCTCGATAAAGTTTCGTTGTTTAACTAAAATATCATCCAACGATACATTACTGGTTTTCAATTTACCCTGTTTGTCCTGAAATACAACTATTTCATTCGGGTCAACACTTGTTAAATTTAACGTCTCAGCGATTTCATCCTTAATTTTTTTTTTTTTTATATCACCGGTTGCAGTGTCATCGGGTTTGGGTTTCAAAGATCTCCCCCAAATATCAATCATGATATTTTATACACCTCTCTCTAAAAAGCGATTACTAGTGTAGTCATTTACGACAATGTGTGGTGGTTTTCTAGATGCTGAAATAGCGTTAAGGACATTTAATACTTCACTGCCACATATTGGTGGGTCATTGATTTGTTGTGTTGGTAGCGTAGAATACCAAGTCTTCATTGAAATTTTTTTTATATAACGCATAAACTCTTTTGGCGGGGCTAATCCATATGAATCAAAATAGACAATCCCACGTGGATCAATAGCGTATGCAACCCAGAGAGTTCCAGGTCCGGTGCTGTTATCGAGATTAATAATACCTGTTTCAGTTTTGTTTGGTTGATGTGGTAATTGATCTTTCTTAAAAACACCTCTGAAGTTTTTAATCGCTAGTTTTTTAGCAGCATACATTAAATCAAAATTGGACATTGGAACCATCGAAGATTCCTCAATTAATAAACCGTTCCTGGTAGTCTCAGACCTGATCAGTAAACGGATCTCCCGCTGTACCATGAATACGGGGTTCCTGGTAGTCTTAGACCCTTTCCCTTCTTTTTATACCCTCGTCCCTTCTTCAGTTCATATGATTCAGCAATGCTCTGTACCGCTTTTGTCCCCAAGCCTCCATCTACCCCCAATGCGGCCGCTTTTGCGACTGCTGGGGCTGCTGCTGCAATCAATGCTGGTAACGCAGCAAACAATGGAAACATACCACCTGATTTTATCATATTTTTGATAGCAGCCGCAGAAAGAGTAATCTGGACACCTTTTTTTGCTACAAGTGCATCATTGAAATGTTTTATTTGACGAGTTGTCAGTGATAATTTATTTGCACCACCAGTCATTTGATTAGGTTTCAACGTGATTGTGGTTCCGCATTTTTTAGCCGATTCTGATTGCAATTTTTTGATTTGACCAGGAGTTAACGCAACACTAATAACACTATATGACATTATACATAATAGATTGATTCTAAATCGTTTACAATTTCAATGAAAAATCGATTTCAATCAAAGATTTTTCACTGGTGCATCTACCACTCTCATTCTTCCTCCAACACCTTCAAGTATCATTGATTTATCACTGAGAATGACAGCAACTGCTCTATAATTAGCAATACCACCAGGACGAGTCACATTAGCTCAAAAATGTATATCAACAACAGATTGTCTTGTTAAATCAAGATGTTCCAGTGAAAAGTAATAGATCGGATACAGATTTTTAAAATCCAACTGTGATATTTGTAGACCAGTATCCACATTTTGATCACGTGCCATAAATGACAACAGACGATGATAAACTCGTGCAATATGATTTTCTGTGTAATTAAGTTGTATATCTTCAGATGGTTCCTGTTGGCCGTTTATTCTCAGTGAGACGTCTTTCACACCTAACTGATCAAATATCATATGGCTGGAGAGTTGATTGCCAACTCGTGTGTTATCTTGTAACGCAATAAATATATGACGTGGCGCAGAAACACCTTGTTTTGATGCTAGATTCCACGTGAATAACCCGTTCAGATTTGATTGCTTCACATCTGCACTCACTGATAACCAACTCAACAACGACTTTCCCCCTTGGTCCATAAATGATAGTAATCGTTCTTCTGCGGTGATTGCTGGAGTCAACACTGGCATCCACAATGATATTTTTGTTAAATTGACTTTACCGGCATCAGCATTGGGATTTGCATTGTCTGCTGGAATCCTCCAAATTGCGTCGTTATCATCACCCTTTCGTACAAGCGATACTGTATGCTTAGCTCCATAAATAACTTTTCTGACGTTTCTACAGAATCCAAATATGTGATGCAGTGGAATCGCGCATGAAAATAATTTACGCCGCCCTTCCAACATTAAAATACGTGTTGCCGCTCCTAGATTGAAATTAGCATCGTTGTTTATAATCATATCTTCGACATCAGCATCACTATTATCACGTTTTTTTGGTCGTCTTACCACAAATGGATTTCCTCCAGCGGTATTTTTAACATCTTTTGCAAACATCATAGAAGGTCCTGCTGATCTTGTATAATCATCAGAATATCTCGCTAACCCTATGATTGTTATAGCCACATCAACATCACGATCTATGGACTCAATTTCTTTTCCATCAATGAGATATTTTGCACTCTCAAACAACGCCATAATACCATTATTGACAAAACCGACTTGAGTACCAGCTGGATACGGTGCTGGTACAGCAGGAGAATCAGCAGCTGTTACAATTTCTCCTTCGATTTCGATAAACGCTTCACAGGGCAAAAAGTATTTACTGGTATCATGGACTTGAAGATCAATTCTTGCTCGACTATTTGAGTCTATGGCATGATAGGCGTAATATTGATAATCGCGTACAGAATCATCCTTGCCAACTGGGGCGTCTATATCAAATGCTGGTTCATGTGACTTTTTGAACATTTTATTCTATTTATCAGAGTCTAAATCGCGATTTTCACCGTGAAAAACGCTAGCATTTTCTACGTAGTTTTTTAAAGCCACTTCCCGCTATCATATTTGGGTCGGGGGTTAAAGCCATCGACGCTAGTTTTTCATCTACTGCGTTATTTATAATTTTACTAACACTTGCAGGCATTTCCGCTGTAGACGGTAACGGTTTTTGTTTTTGCCTCACTAATGATGTTATTTTATTCTTCGCAGTTGAAAACGCTTTTCCCGCAAGATCTCCAACAGCACCAATACCCTTATCACGAATAACATCAATGGCTTTCATTGATAATTGTTTAGCTAACGGCATCACTTTTGGGGCCATTCTTGAAAAGAATCCTAAAATGGTATTACCCAAACCATCACCATAGTATGCTATATAAACTGGAAACCGTGAATTAACTACATAGACGGGGATTGGTTTATCATGATTGTAGTGTATGATCATTATTATAAAAACACTAGTGTTTTCAATTGTTATTTAATCACTATGATACCCATTTGCTACCTCGTCCATGAAATCTCGATATGTTTTTGATATCCATGATACCGCCGGCAAATAACCGTCTACAGATATCAGCTGCTTTATTAATTATTTCCGGTGAATTATTTCCAGCTCGGAATCCTCCTACAAGAACATCTAATCGTGATATATCATTGATAACACTATCAGGACATGTCCCTAATCCACTTCCGCTATAACCAGTTGCTTCTAAATCCGTTTGTTGTAAATAATCAAGAGGTTCTTCTTGTTTTTTTTGTCTTCTTGTTTGTCTACATGTTGGTGTTTGACGTCGTTCTTCTATTTCTCGTTGTCGCTCTTCTATTTGTTCTCTTTTATAATTATTAATTCCCCTTTGAAACTCCTTGTACCCCATCTCATCCTTATTCAAACGACCAATCCCTTTATTTATTTTATACAAATTATCGGACCAATTATTATTTGATATTCTATCATCCTTATACTCGTCCTTTAAAAAATCTTTTTTTGAATTATAGCTTTGAGCAGCAAAATCACCAAAGGCTTGATAATCCTTTGGTTTGAATAAACTAAATTGTTTTATTAATGTTTTAACATTATCAGTAAATTTATTCAACAGAGAAACAGTATTTTTTTTCGGATTAGTAGGTGGTTCAGTTTGTTCAGTTTGTTCAGTTTTCGCTGCTAGTTTTTCAAGTACAGAAATAAGACCCTCTTCTTTTCTTTTACCGTCAGGATCATCTCCCAGTATAGCACGCTCTACTTCCTTCGTTGCTGTGGTTACTGGTTTAAATAATTCTTTAGACTCCTCAGTAAAATCAGTCTGAAGACTCTGTCGCTGTTGCAGTTTATTTCTTACAGAGTCACGAATTGGTACAAATCTCTTAAATGCATCTAGTCGTTCACGATCCAATCGGGTTGTTAATGCTTCAATTGACCATTATTTGAAATCGCAAACCATTTTTCAATTGCAAAACACTTTTCCCACTTTTTTGACATGTCAGATCATTTTTAACACAGTCAAGGAAGTGTTATTTCATCCTATAACAGCTTCTATCAATGATGAGGAAAGTGTCATAATTGTATATAAAATAAATAATACTGACACTTTCCTCATTCTATTTTGATCAATCCGACATATCATATCGACTAAACCATCCATCAATTTTTTATTCAGTGTGAAATATTTTCACTGTTTTAACACGGTCACGGAAGTGTTATTTGATTGTTTTAACAGCTCTATCAATGATGAGGAAAGTATCATAATTGTATATAAAATAAATAATACTGATAGTTTCCTCACTTTTTTGACATGTCAGATGATTTTTAACACGATCATGGAAGTGTTATTTGATTGTTTTAACAGCTCTATCAATGATGAGGAAAGTGTCCAAATTGTATATAAATAAAATAATACTGACACTTTCCTCACTTTTTTGACATGTCAGATGATTTTTAACATGGTCATGGAAGTGTTATTTGATTGTTTTAACAGCTCTATCAGGTGTGGCGAAAGTGTCCAAATTGTATATAAATAAAATAATACTGACACTTTCGCCATTTTATTTTTGATCGTCCATCGATTTTTGACATTCCCCTTGAGGGTCGGCAAAAAAAAAATGATAAATGATCGGGCAATCAAAAAATAATAAGGGTCGGGCAATCAATTTTTTTGAATTAATGCTCGTAAGTTTCTAATTTTAGAGTTGACTTCTTTTTTCAATTCGTATTCATTACCCAATTCTTTTCGTATTCGTTCTACGATAGAAAACAACGGGACGAACACACTGATGTCACTGAAAAATGAAAGAGAGTCTCTAATAGAATTCTGAATTCTTTTGATGAGTGCATATTTCTTGGGTAGCATATACTTGTTAGTGCTAACCCCGTATTCTATATCCTGAAAATCAGACACAATTTGATCAGGATTTAATCCATCTGATAGTTTGATATCCTGATTTTTCAATTTTGCTATTTCAACTATGATGCTATTCATGTTTTCAGAATTCATTATTCTATAACAATGACATATCTCTAATTGAAAAATATGAAGTATTAGACATAACTAAATTGAACTTCTTGTTCGGTCTTTTTTGAAATCGCCGATCGATTAATCCCCTCTGCAACGAATCGTACTGAGGCTCTACAAATATCGAAATACTTGCCGGCTTCATATATTGATTGAAATATTTTTTCTTCGTTAGTTATTGTATTCAAAGATTTTACTGGTTTCGCTTTTTTTGAACAAGTGCCAGTCCTTCCTCGTTTGATATTCTCACTTTGTGTGATAGCTTGCAGATTTGATAAAGAATTGTTCTTTCGATTAGAATCCTTGTGATCAATAACAAAACCATCTTTGATCAATCCATTAAAACATTCAAATACGAAACGATGATTGCGATATATCTTCTTTCCAACAGTAAACACCAATTACCCCATACCATTGTCAGCACCAGCTGGGTTCTTCAGTATACAGTGTCTTACAACACCATCACTGGATGCTTCATAATTTGTAATCACTGGGTGTGGTCTGAATTCTTGGGTCATTCGTATACTATACTATTTGTCTAATTCAATGACTGACTCATTTGCAGTGATTCATTATACATAAATCTTTCATTTAGACACTTGTTTTTAGTATAGCATGAGGGAGTTCAAGAGATTGACTTCGAAAAATGCTAAATTCAATGCTGATAAGGAGTTTAAGAGATTATTGAAAATTAATATCGATAAACCCAATAAACGTCCAAGAAACGGAAACAAAATTAATCTCAAACGTCCAAGAGACGGAAACATGAAAGAGTTTAAGAGATTATTGAAAATTAATCCTAAATTTAATATCGATAAACCCAAAAAACCCAAAAAACGTCCAAGAGACGGAAACATGAAAGAGTTTAAGAGATTATTGAAAATTAATCCTAAATTTAATTGCGATAGACCCAAAAAACGTGTAGTAGATAGAAACACGAAGGAGTTTAAGAGATTATTGAAAATTAATCCTAAATTTATTCGCGATAGACCCAAAAAACGTGTAGTAGATAGAAACATGAAGGAGTTTAAGAGATTATTGAAAATTAATCCTAAATTTAATCGCGATAGACCTAAAAAACGTAACAAGAAATTACCATGGAAAGATGCTCAATTCAACCTTGATATAGTTTCTAATACACCCAAGAATAAAATTCTTGATAAAGCCATCAGAGACTGTTTTAATGAATTCAAGCGTGATGGAGCATCTTATTGTTGGTCAACATTTCGAATTGATGGTGTTGTTGACGCTACCATGAATGATGAAAAGGCAGCAGTGATCATTTCACGTCTTGGGGAAAAAGTCATTTTTTTCGAATAAAATTCATTATCCTTGAGGATGGAAAATGGATTATTAGGGACAAATTTGAACCTATCTTGAAAGGCAAAAAACTATCACCGTGAATCAAGACTCCAAACCAGGAATTTTGACTGGAATTGATAAACCCTACTACGAAAGATCTTATCCTGTCACAGCAGTTGTTTACGGGATCTATCCACTCAATGAAAAACCTGATATTGCAAAACTAGCACCCATGAAATATTCGTCACCGCTGACTTCGTCAAAGGTCAATTGTGTAGCAGAACGAATAATAGAACATTTCACAAATGCGTCCCGGGGAAATAAACTAACTGATCTAAGACGAAAAAAAATAACCGAGTGGGAATTAACGGTAAAAGAGAATGGAGCAACAATTCAGGATATAATGAAATTAGAAACATCATTGAGATTTCCAATATCGGTAAGAACAATCACCGGTGAAGTATTAAAAGAACCGAAATATCAATCAAAAAAAGGAAACCCAGTTGAAATTATTGATCATAATGAACACGCGTGGTCATCTGCAGTAACAATATTCCCACGGGATAGAACCGTAAAATATATCCCCAAAACAGAAGAGTTTTTTTCAGAGCAGAAATTATTTGATGCTATTTACCATTTGAGTAAAAACGATTCTGTGTCAATGTGGCTATTTCATAGTACTTCAGACGAGGAATGTAGATTTGATCAGTTTGTAAGGCCCAACGGAGAATTGTACCGTACTTAAGAACTGCATAATCAAATGAAACAACTAGCTAGTGAGTTTTCTGGGGACGGGGAAGACAACGATCAATTATTAGCAAACTGTTTTACAGTACCATCAATTGCAGCACATTTTGCTAGAAAGAAAAACGCGTGGAAACCAACACGAAGTGAGTTTTTATCAGATGTCAAATTGTCCTGTCTTGAATACGGCCATGGAGGATTATGGAATACAAAATACGACCCTGATACCGTTATTTCAGTTGATATTATTGCGTGTTATCCAGGAAGTTTTCTCGGGTATGGAGAATGCGAGAAATATTTCAAACGATTTGGACACCCCACACACGAAATGACCCGTGCTGCTATTAATGGACCACTGCCTGATTTTGATTTAACCGGATTCGCTTGTGTGGTATCATTTGAAATGGCTGAAGGACTTCATCCGTGTAGTTATCTTTGGGTTGGTAAACACATGTCTGAAAAACACTGGATGCCAATAGTGTTATTACGGTATATGCTTGATTGTAAGATGTTAAAATCATTAATTGTCAGTGAAGCAATTATATCCTATCGAGCACAGAAATCAGTCTGGTTACCACAACCTGATCTAGAAAAAATAATTAGCGAAGAGCGAAAACTGTTTCCTGATTTTAATGAACAAAAAATCATGGATTGGTCCAAACAGTTATTTGAAATCAGAAACAATGAAGCAAAAAATCTTGGACGAAGAATAATCGGTAAATTCACTCAGGGTGGCAAATACGACAATACGAGATATTTTTCACGATTGATTATAGACAATGCTGAATACGATTTTGTAATAGCGGATTTAACGAATAAAGGCCTATATGTCAATCGTAAGGACGCATTTATGTCCGATGGAACCAAATTGGGTACAATTGTTACTTACAATGATGGATACAATCCGCAGTACACACATTTGAGAGCTTCTATGCTTGGTTATGCTTCTATTAATTTATTTTCAATGATCAATAGATTTCCTACCGCCGCAGTTAGAGTCGCCACTGATTCATTTTACATAAATAGCAAAATGGCTGATTTTAAGGCTACTGGCAACGAGAATTGGGGGTCATGGAGAATTAAGAAAGAAATGGTTCATGATTATATTCAATCAGCAGATGTTACCATTGAAAATAATTATCGGAATCTCAAAGAGATTCAATCAGAATTTTCTAATGCGCCACCGATTTCTGATCCAATCTGTAGATATAAAACAGTTTATTTAAACGGCTGTGGTGGGTCAGGAAAAACAACCCGGGCAATTGAGTTATTCCATGGGAAATCAAACATGATTGTGCTAACACCAACACACAGACATGCAAGAGAAATGATACAGAGAGGGGTAAATGCCTGTACCTATCACAGCTTTTTCCGATGGAAGGGAGATAAATGGACTCCTGAGCGTATGGGAGAGAAATTTATTCCTGAAATCATGATTTGGGATGAAATAGACACAGTGTCCGAAGATGTCTTAAAAATATTTCTTGAGTGGTTGTTATTAAACAATACAAAAGTCGTCATGTGCGGTGATTACGGCCAACCACCACCATTTGTCGGTGCATCCCCACATGAATGGCTAAAGGGTTTTGTAGACTACTATGAAGAAATTACCACTGATTATAGATCATTTGATAATGAATTAAAAGAATTTAAGAAACTAATTAGATTACAACCGGATAGAATCCAGTGTGAAATAGCCCGTGAAATAATTTCGGAAACTCCCATGAATGATTTCTGGGAAATGTGGAGACCAAACGATTTGATCATTGCAAGCAGAAAAATAGTCAGAGACACACTTCAGATGAAGTTATTTAAATTGCATAAAGAAAACTTTGCAACACTTCCAGTGCCTCTTTGTTATAGGCCCTCGGATACACGAAAACAGAACATTGAAGTTGATATTCCAGGACAAAGTGAAAAACAAATTCTCGTATTAAATGATATTGTGCTGGTTGATATCAATGTCGTTGAAGATACATTGCGTGCTGATAAATCCCCATGGACGCTAGGATACGCAGCAACAATACATTTTTTGCAAGGATTGACTATATCGGATACAATTGTTTGGATGGTAGATAATCGCATAGAATGGTCGAATTTAGTCTATCTCGCAGTGTCTAGAGTACGAAAAATAAATCAGCTTCGAAGAATTGTCCTGACAGAGTCAGGCGATGATAATGACACAACAATGGATGATATTGATGTTAAAATTATTGATAAAAAACTCTCCGGTTACAAACAACAGGACAAAAAAAACAACGAGAATTTGATATTGATGCTGAATTAATAATCACTTTGAAGAAACAACAGAATAATCACTGCGCGAGTTGCAATTGTATAATGCGTTGGCAGTATTCGGATAAGGATCCTCGCCAATTCACCGTTGACAGAAAAAATAACAATCTCGGTCATGTCAGAAATAATGTGATGTTGACTTGTCTTGAGTGCAATAGACGCAAGGGTGCTAGTTAAGACCATGCGGTGGCAATAGAGTATACTCAGGAATCACTTGTAATTGTTGTCTAGTAAAATCCCGCTGAGGGGCAGTTGAATCCAGTTTATAGACTGGAGGTCTACCCGTAGATCGTGTTATACTAGATATCTTGTGTGCAGTAACACTCCTAATAGGATCAGTAGCTCTTTTTCTGCCACCCTCAAGCTCTCCTGGTTCATATAAATACCTCACAATGACATTACTACCAAGAATTGGTTCTTTGAAATCTTTTTGTGGTTTTTCAGGTATTGACTTCTTTTTAATCGCATTGATAGGTTTCATGTTGATTGTTCTAGTAATCTCGTTATTCAGTGCAGTAATCACAGCTGGTAACCTTTTAACCCATTCACGGGATCTTTTTTCTTGGATGAATTCTTTTGCGTATTGATATCCAAATAACCGCTCAGCAAGGGTTTTATTAAACCGTTCAACAATTGCCTGATCACGATGCAGTGCAGTATGCCCCCGTCTGATAGTGACATTGTGATATTTCATTGTAGATAACACTGCACCCTGAAATTCCTTGCCAGGATCAATTTGTAATAGATTTGGCCAGTGCAGAGGACCCCTTCGATAAATCCTTTCAAATGCAGAAGCTACTTCAGTGGCCGATTTTGTTTTTAACGGTTCTGCTTCTTTGTGTCGACTTGCAATATCAACTACGGTTAATGCATATTTGTAACCGTGGTCAATTGGCAAAAATAATAGATCAGCCTGATGAACTTCATTAGGAACGGTCACATCAAAATGCGAGACATTAATTTGTTTAGGCGATGGTAGATAAATTTGCCATAGTGCCTGTTTGGATAACCAATGATCCGCAGTGGTTTTTTTCACTTTTGCAGCGCTAGCGAGTTTATGGATTGCTGATTTACCCCTCCAGTATCCTCTTGGGGAATAATAAATAGATTCCATGTTGTTATTAATTACCAGCACCTAACATCAATTTACTTTTCATAGCCGATTTTATCAAAAATGAAGCCAATTTTCTTTGAAGGATTTGTCAGGAATAACATTTAACGCATGAATTAATTTCACATCTGCTTGATGCCTGTGTTGCAAATTGCTGCTTTTATAAGCAACATCATGAAGGTGACAGGCCTTATCAATAGCGTTTATTGGTTCCTCACCGGGTCGGGGCTGATTTTGATCATTGAGTCTCATATCAAGTCTTGTTCCCGGTCCACAATAACTATACCCTGGAAGGTGATTTTCTCCGGGGTATTTCCCCCATGGGGTTCCAGGGAGTTTTGCTAATTTGGCAGCGATATCACCTCCTCGTTTTTTTTTAAAGGTTCCTTGGGTTTAGAAACAAATCTAAATTTCTTTGTACTACATTGTACGCATTTACCAGAAAGCGCTGATCGGTTATTTTTTGTTGTAATCGTCGTCAAGTCATCTGTGCCAGTACGTTTTTTACACTTCACACAATATAGATCCATAATTTATGTATAGAGATATGAATATAATTGATTTTTCAGCGACAAAACATGAGAACCAGTTAAGCATCATGCAGCGCTACCAAACTCTATCCGCGCAATTATAATCGGACCATCTGGATCCGGCAAAACGCAATTGTTGCTCAATTTAATAATGAGATGGATGAAGTGGCATAAGTTGTATTTAATTGCCCCTAGCGTAGATGACCAACGATGCTATGAAGTGCTAAAAGATTTTAATGAAAACGCTTCAGAGATTGCAGCGAGGATATTATTGAATTTATAACCAATATTGACGAAGCACCATCAGTAGAAGACCTCGATGGAAGTATCAACAATTTAGTTGTATATGATGATGTCATGTTAGATAAACAAAAAAATCCTGCAAGGATTTTTTCCAGAGGCAGGCACAAAAACACGGATGTGATATATGTCACTCAACGCTACACTCAGATTCCAAAAGTGATCAGAGATAACTGCAATATTCTAGCTGTATTCAACGGTGTTGATACACATACGCTACGAAATATTTGGCAGAAATGGTGTTCTTATATGGACTTCAATCAATTTAGAAATTTCTTTAGTCATGCTCAGTCTACCCCACACGGATTTATAACAATAAATTTACATGACCCTCGAACACGATATCGTATCGGATTGGGTCAAATATTCGGTTGAAGACGAATCGAGGATTTTATTGATTTTTCATTATTATTTTTTGACTGATTTCATGATTTTTCATTATAATTTTTTGCCTGATTTCATTGATTTTTTTTGGCCTGATCATTGATTTTTTTGCCTGATTTCATTGTTTTAAGCCTGATTTCATTGAAAACTTGTTTAAAAATGTTGTCCGGCTAACCCTCTCTGCTGCTGTTTAAGAACTGAATCTATAGTAAACGAATGTTAAAGAGCTATCTTGAGTTTCAAAATATGAAACTTTGGAAAATGCTGCCCCGAATGTTGTTATATATTCATTGATTCATACAATGCATTTAACAACATATAATTTTCTCTGCAATGCTGTGATATGATATTCCTCAACATGTGGTACAGGTACACACATATCTCAAACTGGATAAAGAAACATATCACAAAAGTGATCTTAAATATCGTTCTACCTTTGTTAACTGTAAACCATGGTGTGTATTATTTAAGTCACGTTAAACATTAGGCAATACATAAAGACAAAGGATCATAGTGCTAACATTTCAATGTAACTGTGGTATTGAAATGTTTTGTTTATTAGGGTTATTTTCAATTAATAAAAGTTTCAAAGTAATTATCAGAATAAAGACATAAATATTCCGAAATGTCATATATCAGAGAGAGAGCAAGGTCAACGCTTGGAATTGAATGGTTACACACATCATAGTCTAATCCTAATTGGAGCACAATTATTTCACTTATTGTTGAATCCGCTATGCAAATATAGGAGCTTCACATAATATAACCCTTTGTTATCAATTACATTGCATTTGTAAATGGCACAATATCAGGCTTATGTCACGTACGGTAGGAGTTTAAAGTTGGGATTCCTTGCCATAAAACTTTAGAGAATTGCCAACATATTTATTCTACCAACCTCGGTTATCATTATGATTTGGAGTTAGGAATGGGTGAAAGATTAGAATGGTACAGAGACCCATTGGAGAAAACTCCAAACTTCATAACTTTATAGCAATTGACTTGTCTTTTAATGGAAAATATATCGTTAATAAATCATTTGAATATATTCTCTTGGCTATTTCTGAAATTTCCTATTTTATCCATAGGCATGCGTTGTATACCGGTACCCGTGCTGATACTGATGATAACGGTACGTTCTATCCAGCCGCCCCCTCTCTCTTTCTCTCTTTCATTTTCTCTTTCTCTCTCTCCCTCTCTCTCTCTCTCTCTCTCTCTGTTTTTCTGTCTCTGTCTTCATTTGTCTCTGTATTTTTCTCTATTTGTATATCTCGCTGTCTCTCAATCTGTCTGTATATATGTATTTCTTTCTCTCTCTCTCTCTCTCTCTCTCTCTCTCTCTCTCTCTCTCTATCTCTCTCTCTCTCTCTCTCTCTCTCTCTCTCTCTCTCTCTCTCTCTCTCTCTCTCTCTCTCTCTCTCTCTCTCTCTCTCTCTCTCTCTTGCAAAGAAACATCTATGCCACTGAATTGTTATATATGCTTGATATAGTACAGAGGCGGATTTTTTTTTATTTTAGTTTCACTGTATATTTTTAGGTGATGACTGGCATATTTAATGTGGTACCAAATTTATTCTGTTTTATAGGCCTGTTAAGTTTCACATCTACATTATCCCTCATCTCACCATTTGAATGGTTTGAAAGTGTCAGTTGATATACAAACAATATAGTATTACACAAAGTGAGATCGTGGTAAATTGACCAGGAAATTGAATTGAATCTTAAATGCGTAATTGTTCGACAGATACATTAAAGAAACACACGACTCGAATCATAATATACTTAATTACCGGAGTAAGGCCGTTTTCCGTTTGTCATCAGTCCGTTATTCAATACTTCAAAATATTTCACAATGTTCTGTAGTGGTAAATTACACACCAAACTGCACACACTGACCAATATTTGAATTAATTAATATCATCAATATGTAGTATTAACTAATACCACATACATATTGCTAATATTAATTAATTGAAATATTCGTCAGAATTTGCAGTTTGGTGTGCAATTAACTACTGCATTAACAAACCTGCCGTACAATTTTTAACGTCGATTAAATGATAATATTACCATTCTCGACACGGGAGCAAATCATCTGTTTTATATACGTGTTATAGTTGCGTTTTATCACATAAGAAAGAACATTTTCTTACCAGGTTTTATCAAGTGTTTCGTACCATAATTAAATTAAGTTGCCTCCCAAGGATGGTTTACATTACATTCAATGGTGTTTTGACATATTAGAGTAGTAAGAGCAGTTACATGGGGTATATTGAGATATATGATCATAATATACCCTGCGATGTGTATATAAAACGAGAACTGAGTAGTCACATTCATTATTTTTGGATTCTTATTTTATAGATTAAAATCAGTCTACGTATGTCTTTAGATAATTATGGAGGATACATTTCTTATGATTATTCATTGCAATTGAAAGCTGCATTATGGATTATAAATTATTGTGATTTATTCAAATTAATTCTGGATCAGGCTATTGTGATACTTTCGGTTGAAAATGTAAAATTCATTTGTAGCGCTCGATTAATATTGACTCTAAAACATTTAAAATTATTTGGGATATATTTAATATTGTAAGTTACTCTTCAATTTTCATTTGTGAATTTGATGAAGAAATTATGTGACAAGATTTGCCAGTAATATCTAGTTTATATTGTGCCAAGGGATGCAATTTAAAAGCAAAGGAATCTCTCTTGGTTTCCTCACTCGATATACTGGATGTTCAAAAACATTGAATAGGAAAGATTTCAGTCCTAAACCTCTGTTGTATCTGTTGCATTTCACGCAACTGACCACGTTATATTACGTCACCGTCACTAGCTTGTATTGGGAAATTACAATACAGCCTTACTGTGCTTCCAGTCCTACTTGGAGAACAAGACACATATTGTATCTGCAAAAGGATTACACTACAGCCCATTTGATGGAATGTATTGGGTTGCACATTGGCATATTCTCGCACTTTGTTACATTCATTTTATACACAGCTGCTCTCAAGGGCCATAGATCATTACAAAGTCTGTCACCAATTGTACTCTGATGAGGCTCAAATACACAATTTGAGGCCCCCATTTGAAGTTAATGATCCGATCCAAGGAGTAGAGAGATATCTTTCTTAAATGAAATCATGGATGACATGTAACAAGCTGCAGATGAATCATAACACATTTGAGACCATTCTGAGCACGATCCAGATACCTTTGAATTCACATAATCTACATCTAGCAATACATATCAGCAAGACCACCATGAACAGTCCGTACGAAACTGATGTGTTACTCTGGATAGTACTCTCATTTCACTAGCATGTCATGAATATAGCCACGGTTGCATATCATGAGATATGGCACATCAGGTCTATCTGCAAATATATTTATGTTGATGCCCCAAAAGCACTTTAGTGCTCATTAGTATTGCGAGACCGGAATATTGTTACACAGTTATGTCTGGTTCGCCGCAATATCTACTCAAAAACTTTGAAATGCTCAAAACACATATGATCATATCACTCTCAGAGTACCACGATCAGAGCCAATCTTCCCGCTGATTTGAACACTACACTTGCTAACCATTTGATTCAGAATTATACACACCATTTGTTTTCTGTGCAAATTATCACAGACGGATTCCAGTCAAACAATCCTAAATGGTCTCATCCATGTGTACACACCAATACGATACTCACGCTCCTTTTCTGGCAATCGTATGCTCATTATTTCCCATATGAAAACGAAGTCATGTGGGCAATGTTTTATCGCATACCAGAATCAGGCAGCGTGGAACGAATTTTCCATTGAGAAAATACACCAAGAAACAGTGATGTCTTCAATAGTGCTCTTTAAACCCACCATTCTTAAATGCAATTAAAACGTAAAGAACTAATTTACTTTCTCAACTTTGTGATGTGTAGCAGTTTGTTTTGTTTTTTTAATTTGATGGGGTTTCTTTGAAATATTTTTTGCAGTCAAATTGTTATTTATGTTGTAAAGTGCATGGCGATTCGATAGATGGGCTCTATTTAATTTCCTCAGTATTATAACCCACAGCGTGCGTATAAAAATACAGTTCTTTACTAGTTACTCACCAAATTGTATCTTAATACCTTACCTTGTGTGATGGATGGTGTTTTACGTGATCTCATAAGATACGCTTGATTGCATTGTGCTGATATATCAGTATGGTGCACATTGAGAAAATGATGATTACATAAGATTGTTTTTGACCTAGTGCTTCTAACGTGATATCGTTTTGGCGCCTAATTTTAGTATTTCCAAAATATATTTATATTAAGGACTATTTGAGCGTATCGTCAAATTTAAATAGTTGAACCAAATTATAACTAATTTGAAATAGGAGTATTATCCTTTATAACCGTAATCATCATATCTAGTGATTGTCTATTTCCGTTCAGGTCGTTCCATAAATCACGGTGTATGTCACCCTGGTCGAAGAATTCAAATAGTCCGTGTATCCGATTTTTTTTCGACCATCAGGAGTACAGCACACGGATTGGGACACTCGTAAGTAAAACCCAGCTGTCCTTTTTTCTATCCCACGGTTGCATCCACTTGTTTTAAATGCTTACGATGTCTGCAGTGTGAGTTTATAGTGATGAAGCATCATGATGAAGACAAGGGTTTGATGTGCTGAGGAAGTTGACAAGAGTCATTCACGTTACAAGCTATCAGCATCTTGTGCGGTCTGTTCTTTTTGTAATATATTATATTCTAAGTTCTTTGCCGCAGGTAATTTACTGTATGTCGTGACTCATTTATATCATCTAGTGGATTCAAGTTGATATAATTTTGAATTTCCAAGTGTGATGCTAGAATTTGGATTCATACAGATTACATTACAATTATTTACATCGTGTAGCACGGTATGCTTCACAACTTTTGTTCTGCTAGTCAATTGCCGACATATAAAGATGTTTTGCATCGGGCATATTTTCACATTGATTGACGGGCAACTGTTGATTTATTGTATGTCATGGATAAAGGGCGCCATATTTTGTCTTCTCGTGGATAGTGCGGTAGTAGAGTGTCACAATAAAAGAATACCAATGCGATGCTCAGATACTAAGATATTAGCCGGTGGGAACACTTCATAAACTAATTCGTTAACTTAACATTATTGCGCGTGCCTCATTAGAAGAGGCACAACTTGCGGGCAGATGTATGAAGAAAGGTTTAAGTTAATTCAAGATAGCTGCTATATACAACCCGTTAGGCCTCTAGAGTCTAACCCATTGAAGGGAAAGTTTTTAGTAGCACGGAATGAAGTCAGTAATTGCAGACTCGCCAACCTACCTGGACGAAACAGCATTCAGTATTTATGCCTACCAGCCAGCGAAAAACTCGATGACAGCCCAAGTGCGACCTGATGACTAAGCATGTATTTGCTCCATTAAAACATCAATGCATTAAACCGGATACAGCTGTAATATGTAGGGAAACCACCCAAATCTACTTCACCATTCTGAAAAAGAATTGGCGGGTTATCTTATAAATGGTCTTTGCTATACGGGACTTTCTCATCAGCCTACCTCTTCACTCCTGTGTATAAATTTTATATCATTGACATCACCTTCCGATGAAGTGGACGTATTACGTGAGTACGAGCTCTCCAATAATTACCTTATATGCAAGTTTGAAAGGCCATCATTTAATTTTACCGGCGAAGAATAAAGCAAATATACAGACTTATAAGATATCTATCAGCACCTCACAGTTCACTTGTTCATGATGGCAACAATACTCTAACAATGCATTAGTCATCAAAATTGAGTTTTCGCTATCCTACGTAAACATATATGATGCCATTCACATTTTGGTGAAGATAGGATAGGTTGCTGATATGTTTAAGACGGTTATTACAGATGCATTCAAGTTAATTCCCATACTTCCAACATTGTGACCATTCTATCCTGTCCAGTGAAGGGAACATGATAATTTATACACCAAGTAGGTATTTGGTTGTAGAAGTAGCCATACGACTTTCAATACACTATCCAGAGCAGTATCGTAGAATGGTCGACATAATTATGGTGTAACATATGTTTTGTATTTACTGGATGATTTTATGTCCATTTATGAGCATGGTTTTCGGCTGAAAGAACACAACCATTGATAACATTGATTTTCAATATGCTATCTATTCCTAATGCTCCACAAAATACTTTAGTACAGTTCCCTTTCAATTAATAATTGGATATAATTTTAGATGCGGAAATGGAATCTAGATCGGCGCAAGATAACCGGAGCAGATTAGCTGCACTGCACAAACATTCCTTCAAATGAAATCTTGTAGGAAGATGGAATGGCAGTATATCTTGTGCCACTTACATTAAATGTCAACAAATTGCTCTGGTGGGTCGTTCACATCATTTATAATATTCTTGTCAACTACTAAGATCGAATTTAATCAACATATACACATACATAGCGAATATAGACTGGATTTAAGGATCTGGAGTGAGTTATTGGCTCAATGGACATGAGTTTATTTCTTTTTGTATTCTGATATTACTGTTGCATCAGGCTGAGCTCTTTACTGATGCGTCAATTACTCTCGGGATTTGACGGTTGTCTTCCAACGCAGATTGTTTCAAGGACCGTGTCCGGAAACTTTAGATGTATTAGGCATAATCAAGCTGTCTACGGCTCTGCTGAAAATTTACCCCATTGTAGTTGCATCCTCTTATATATTGGGCCATTTATGCCAAGAAATGAATTTTATTCCATGGTGACGACATGAGTACATTCACTATAACATGGAATGATGCCATCATGGTAGCACAGCTGGCCATGTGGGGATCTACAAATTGGTAGACGCAGTAATGCCATAAATGCAGTTTTAACTAAGGCGATATCTTTGATAAAGTGCTAAGATGGAAGTATATGATATATAATATAGGCTAGTTCGTGTTAGTCAGTATATCCTTTCAGAAGTTATCATTCAGAATCTTTATCTCGAGTTATTTTTGAGATGGAAGTAAGCAGATTTTGTGTAATTTACTTTGACATTGCTCGTTTGTTTTCTTCTTGTATTTATACGCATTAAGATTATCAGATTCAGTTGCTTGTTGGGGTATATTTTGCATCGGTTGTGTTTTCGATGTGTTATGAGGATCATTAAATTCATTGGTATCGGAGGCGGTTAAGCATTATGTTTACTAATGTTGTTTGGTGTATCTAGCTGATTTATAATTCAATCAGATTAATGCATGTGGACAGTAATCAGTTAAATGCATCTGACTATACTTAAATAGACTCACTGTATGCTTGTTTGAGGAGCAGATTTTGGTGATGGTTTGGGTAAACTCTACATCAGCTACAAAAGGGAAACCATCCTTGAAAATAGCAGTAACTAACGTTCTTGTGTAACGTTGTCATACTTTCGTAATATATGACTTTCTTACAGAGTTTTGCACCACATACTTGTTTACAACTCCACTATAGATTTAACATTTTGTGCAGGCATGGACCTTGTCACTGGTTAATGCAGTATTATCCATTATTCATAATTCAAAGTCATATAATTATTAATTTTATATTCATACCTGCTTAAATTTGATTGTAATTTCCATATATATACGTTCCTTGGGGCGCTCCGATGCATATATCAGCAGTTCAACTCTCGGCATGCAGCCTCGTTTAGGACTTCTGTACCCGTATCAATGGCTTTGCAACCATAACAAATTGTGGCGACTCTGTCTCGATTTAGCGGCAAATCTGTCTTAACATTTATGTAAGTCATTCATTCTGGCTAGCCCACCTCAAAACATCGGCAGTTATACCTGAACATCAGTCATACCGGCATGTCTGCCTCATATATAAGGCATGTTAGCCATTTGTCTCTGACATCAGTCATACTGTCACGTCTGTCTTATAGATACCGCATGTTAGTCATTTGTCCCTGACATTAGTCAGGCTGGCACGTCTGCCTTATAGATAAGGTATGTTGCCATTTGTCCCTGACAGCAGTCATACTGGCACGTCTGCCTTATACATAAGGCATGTTAGCCATTTGTCCTTGACATCAGTTCTACTGGCACGTCTGCATCATAGATAAGGCTCATAGATGAGCCCATCTCAAAACATCGGTAATTCTGCCTGAACATCAGTCATACTGGCATGTCTGCCTTATAGATGGCAAGTGTGCCTCATAGGTAAGGCATGTAAGCCATATGTCCCTGACATCAGTCAGACTGGCAATTCTGCCTCATAGATACTGCATGCTTCTCTACCATCTTGCAACAAGTAACCTCATGCAACGAAATTTGAAACACCCTCTGGGCAAAGATGTATACCCATTTATTGCTGAATATTGCAAAAGTTGTTGATTAAAGAATTTTAGACTACCTCATAAATGTTTTTATGATGCTTCAATATATACACGCCGAGAATGGAGAGTATAATGATACTTGTCACCTTAAATTGTACCTTTAATTAAAATTAAGCTTTTCATAACTGCAATGAATATGGTTCATAACTTTACTTCTAAACATTTTCAGCCTAGGAGCAAATCACGATGAGTCCCAACATAGCAGATCTCGTGGAAAATATATAATGTCACGGATAAAGCCGTCTTTCTACACAATTAAGAATTACACACTGGATGACTGGGAATTCTCAAATGTATCTGTGGAGGCTTTCAAGAGTAAACTTGTGACCAAGTATGTACCATATGTTCCAATACATACACCATTATTAATTTGCAATCGTATCCTATGTCCCATTATTGGGAACTATTTGCAAAGGAGAAACACAACTTTTATTATCATTGTGGTTGAACATCACCAATCTGAAATTTCTTCAGTTGCAAAGTAACATTCCGTAGGTCTTTAATTAATATGTGTAACCAAACATTATATAAACAATGTACATTAACAATACTATATCAACATAAAAACTGTCAAAATGCTGCTAATCGCTGTCGCTGAATATCTGTATCGCATCTGTATAAAGACAAGTAAACTAAATTTGTTTTTTCAAGTTTGTATCTGATAGTTTCTATCTTGTGACGGATGCAATTTGCAAATACGTGTGGAAAGTTTACTGGTTAAATAATAGTTGGAAGGGGTGTAAATTAATTCAATGACATTAGTATGTTAGTTATCTGAAAGAGCTCCTTGCAGCTGGAAGTTTCAGTACTCTTAGTAGTGCAGTGTTATAATTTGGCTAAATGGACTACATTTGTGACGTTGTTCTTATCGCCTTCATACATGTATTTATGAATAGTGGGTTTGGTTGAAAGCCAACACCCGTCCATCTTCTCTTAGTAGCGAATACAGGTGGAGGTCTAGGGACTGAAGCATTTGATGCAGTGGGTATCTGATAACATTTTTTTTCACAGGTGGACCGCATAATATTATCATATAGTCTAGGAATAATCCAGACAAAAATATGAACCTATGTATGATTCGGTTTGTTAACTGATTTTTTAGGATTGAAAACATGAATGTAAGTAAGTATTATGATGTTGCTGGGTTTCAAGAACAAAGTAAAGTTTGAAATATCCAAGACTAATCAGCTTGCCACCTATCGAATTTCTACATATAGATAGAAAGATAGATAGATAGATAGAAAGATAGATAGATAGATAGATAGATAGATAGATAGATAGATAGATAGATAGATAGATAGATAGATAGATAGATAGATAGATAGATAGATAAATAGATAGATAGATAGATAGATAGATAGATAGATAGATAGACAGATAGATAGACAGATAGATAGACAGATAGGTAGATAGACAGATAGGTAGATAGATAGATAGATAGATAGATAGATAGATAGATAGATAGATAGATAGATAGATAGATAGATAAAATTGCATTTAATTTGCAGAACTTGTTTGAACACCAAGCATCCACATGATCAGGATATAAAGGAGGAAATGCGCAATATACTGCGACAACAGCCTGGAGAGCGGTACAGTGCAAATGAACAGTGTGTCTTTAAAAATGGAATTGGATCTACGTACACTGGGGTATGTTCAGACTGTGTGATCACCGAGGAAAGAACAGAATATTTAAAAATTTTGCATTTTGCTTTGCAAACTATAGTAAGGCTAGTTACTCATCTTCATATATTTTGTAATATCTAAATGTGTGCATCTTGTATTAATCTGATTTCATACAATATGTTTGGTCTGAACTGTTCGTTTACAGAGTCATGTGTTTTTAAAACCTTAATCGATGCAGTGCCATTTGCGATATTGAGTCGTTTATATAGGTATTTAGTTAACTAATTAATTTGAATGTATTGCAAATTATTGATAAATACAAAATTTGACATAGTTTTATTGAAATGTATTTTCTGGATGCAGTGTGTGGTGTAAGTCTTATTTGCAGAAACGTAATTGACGTATTGTTGTACAAACTGGAACATCCACTACACGATTAAATACGTTTTAGCTTTTAAAAGCAATAATAAACTTGTTAAAAGTATTATTCGGACTTTTGAAAATGGAACCTTAAATATTTAAACTTAACTTGGAAACTATGAAATGTTCTGTGTCATAAAAGCATTTCCTTTTCAACTGTGAACATATCTATGTATTCATTAGAACATATATGGGACAATTATAGAATAATATCTAACAGATGTTTATCTCTATTTTAAACTGTTCAGGTCAAAATAAACATAATGCTGAAAGGAAAATACTATCAAGCAGTGTATGCACCATTATCAGAAAATGTTCAAATATTTTAAAAAAAATGCAATTAAGTTATTAACTTGCTTTCATTCAGTTATTCTAGTATTTATAATCATGTCGTTTGTATCGGAATTTCGATGTCTATAATGTACGATGCAGCTAGCTGTGTTGAAATAAAATAAATTGAACGTTATTCTGGAATTCCTGTCACATTTAGGAGCCACAATGAACACATTGAACTACCAGCCATTTCAGTATATTCCAAACTGTTTCGAGAAAATCCAATGTAACAAGTGCACTCATTAAATAGTACTTTTATATCAACACCTTAAGACCTTTCTTCGTTTGTCCCTCTCTATATTTACCAAATGATTCAATCCGGAACAGTCTGTACATGGAAAAAGACACACACGTTAATTAGTCTCAGGCATAGTTTTTAACAAGCAATTATTAACGTAATGGTGAAGTGATCTCATACACCTCAAGATACAATCAATCTTTCTTTAAAGAGAAATCTTAGCATTACTTTAGTTTTTAACAAGCAATTATTAACGTAATAGTGAAGTCATCTCATTCATCTCAAGATACCATCAATTTTTTTTTCATAAAAAGGTAAAACCTGAGCTTATCTGCAGTACAATGCGTTGCTCGTATCCAGGGACCAGGAGATGGGACAGGATATTCATACCTGCAGCACAAGGAACCAGATGTGGAAATAATATGGTAATATATATATATATATATATATATATATATATATATATATATATATATATATATATATATATATGAATCAAGGTCATGATCAATATTAACATAAGTGCGTAGAAAGCAATGACTTAGATAGAAAAATAGAAAAATATTATCAGAAGTGAATATACTGATGATACAATATCATGTGATGAAAATTAAAAATAATAAGTGTGTGTGTGTGTATGTATGCATGCATGTATGTTTGTATGTATGAATGTATGTATGTATCAAAGTATGTATGTATGTATGTAAACACACACACACACACACACACATATATAGCAGCAGAGAGGGTGAACAGACCAACTTTTACAGGCGTCAATTTAGCAAACTGAGGTTTTCTCAAAATTGCTTAATAGGCCTCAATTTAGAAAAACTGAGGCTTCCTTGAAAATATTTAATTAAATTTTTCAATAAATAAAAAACGACGCAATTTTTATTGTCACCATCCCTTTGCTGCCTGAAACTTTTAATGGAAAATCAGCGGTTTTAAACATGATGAGGTGAGAACGTGGACTGCGTCTGATTTGGTCCGAGGCGTCTTCAAAAATGCTTAATAACACGGTAAAAAAAGACGTCGACATCTTCGATGTTGTCGCTGTCACCACCCTCTCTGCTGCTATACGCTAACCGAATTAGCTATAGATGAGATCCTATCCGACGCGATATCGTGTCCGAGGATCTGATAAATTTATAGTTATAAATCCGTGCGGAGTTGCCTGAGCGCCACTAAAGAAATTTCTAAATTTATTAAAATCCATATCACCGTCACACCAGTATTGATAAATATTTTGTAGTGTGTATTTTCCAGTTCCGTTAAACACGCATAATAAATTACAATTTTCTCTAATTATACTTGGAATTTGTGCGTATTTTTGAGTCACATATATCACGTCTGTGTTTTTGTGACGTCCTCGAGAAAATATTTTGGCAGGTTTTTTTTGTCGTTCCAACATCACATCGTCGTACACGATAAGATTATTAACGGATCCGTCTAAGTCTTCCACGGACGGCGCTTCGTCAATATATGTGATAAACTTAATTACGCTTTCACCGTTAGCTTCTGCTACAGTTTCATTGAAATCTTTTAACACCTGATAACATTGTTGATCATCTACGCTAGGAGCGATCAGATACAATTTATCCCAGTTAAGATATTTCATTATCATCGTTAACAGCAACTGGGTTTTACCACTCCCGGAAGGTCCAATGATGATCATTCTGATTGAGTTTGGTAACATCGGATGATGTTTTACTGGCTATTGCTTTTTCAACGCGGAGAAATCGATCACTTCCATTTGTTGATATAACATAAATATAATTATGGATCTATATTTTGTGAAATGTAGGAAGCGTACACCGACTATTGACCCAACGACTGTTACCACAAAAAATAACAGAAAAGCGGTCACCGGCAAGTGTGAAATATGCGGTACAAAAAAATATCGATTTGTGAAAATGGAATCTCAAAGAGATTCATCAAAACATTTTTTAAAAAAAGCGGAGGAGATATTGCAACCAAGTTAGCTAAACTCCCAGGGTTACCATGGTCAAAATATCCAGGTGAAAAACACCTTCCCGGTTATAGTTATTGTGGACCGGGAACACGATTAGACATAAGACTTGATGATCAAAATAATCCACGTCAGGGGGAAAATACTATAAACGCTATCGATGAAGCATGTCGTGTACATGATATAGCTTACCGTAGTGGTGATCTACAACAGCGTCATCTCGCAGATGTAAAATTGATTCACGCGTTGAATGCTATTCCAGATAAATCGTTCAAAGAAAAATTGGCTTCATGGTTGATAAAAAAAAACTACAGCGGCGGATTTGTTATCCTAACAGGCAATGTGGCAAATTTATCTACCGCGGCCTAAACAAATTAATTACTCGCATTTTCATGTGACAGTTCCTAATGAAGTTCATCAAGCTGATATATTATTTCTACCGCATGATAGCGGTTACAAATACGCGTTAACCGTAGTTGATATTGCGAGTCGATACAAACAAGCAGAGCCGCTAAGGACAAAATCATCAACTGAAGTGGCTTCTGCATTTGAAAGATTTATCGAAGGGGTCCTCTGCGTTGGTCAAATCTATTACAAGTTGATCCTGGCAAGGAATTTCAAGGCGCTGTTTTAACAACGATGAAACATCATAATACCACGTTACGACGAGGACATACTGCACTACATCGCGATCATTCAATTGTTGAACGATTTAATCGGACACCTGCTGAGCGGTTATTTGGATATCAATACGCAAAAGAATTTATCCAAGAAAAAAGATCCCGTGAATGGGTCAAAAGATTACCAGCTGTGATTATCGCACTGAATAATGAGATTACTAGAACAATAAACATGAAACCTAACAACGCTATTAAAAAGAAGTATATACCCGTACAACCACAAAAAGATTTAATAGAACAAATACTTGGTGATGTCACTGTAAGGCACTTATACGAACCAGGAGAGCTTGAAGGTGGTAAAAAAAGAGCTACCGATCCTATTTGGAGCGTCACTACGCATAAAATATCCGGTATAACACGATCTACAAGGGGAAACGCTAGCGTTTCTAGACCAGCAATCTATAAACTGGATTCAACTGCTCCTCAGCGAGGATTTACTCGACAACAACTACAGGTAATTCCCGAGGATACTCAATTATCACCGCGTGGTCTTTACTAGCACCCCGGCGTCAGTTGCACTCAAGACAAGTCAGCATAACGTTATCTCTGATATGACCAATGCTGCTATTCTTTCTGTCTACGGTAAATTGGCGAGGATCTTTATCCGACCAACTGCAATGCATTATACAATTGCAACTCGCGCAGTGATTATTCAGTTGTTGCTTCAGCGTAATTATTAATTCTAATGTCAAATTCTCTATTATTTTTTTTATCCTGTTGTTTATAACCAGAGAGTTTTTTTCTGATTATATCCTTGATATCATCGGCGTTGATTGTAGTGTCATTATCGTCACTGGCTTCGTCAACAGCAATTCTTCGAAGCTGATTTATTCTTCATACTCTGGATACTGCGAGATAAACTAAATTTGACCACTCAATGCGATTATCTACTATCCAAACAATTGTGTCTGTGAAAGTTAATCCCTGTGAAGAGTGTATTGTCGCTGCGTAACCTAACGTCCATGGGGATTTATCAGCACGCAATGCATCTTCGACGACGCTGATATCAACCAGCACAATATCATTTAATACTAAATTCCGCTTTTCATGTTGTTCAGGAATGTCAAAAAAAATATTCAGTTTTCGCGTATCCGATGGTCTATAACAGAGCGGTACTGGAAGTGTTGCAAATTTACGTTTATGTAATTCAAATAATTTCATCTGAAGTTTATCTCTGACTATTTTTCTACTTGCTACAATCAAATCATTTGGTCTCCACAACTCCCAAAAATCATTCATGGGAGTTTCTGAAATTATTTCACGTGCTATTTCACATTGGATTCTATCCGGTTGTAATCTGATTAGTTGTTTAAACTCACGTAATACTTCATCTAACGATCTAGGTCATCATTAATCTCTTCGTAATAATCAACGTGTTCTTTGAGCCAGTCATGAGGAGGTTCACCGACAAATGGTGGTGGTTGGCCTTGATCACCACACATAATAATTTTTGTATTTTTCGTTGACAGCCATTCAAGAAATATGTTTAGTACTTTCAACGATACCGTGCATATTTCATCCCAAATTATCACCGGTGGAATAAATTTATCAACCATTCCTTCAGGGGTCCACTTATCGCCTTTCCATCGAAAGAAGCTGTGATAAGTACCAGATTTTACATTTCGTTGTTTTATGTCTCTTGCAAGTCTATGAGTTGGTGTTAACACATTCATGTTGATTTTATCTTTAAATAAGTTAATTACTCGTGTTGTTTTTCCTGATCCTCCACAGCCGTTCAAATAAACGGTTTTATATCGCGTAATCGGATCAGATATCGGTGGTGCATAAGAAAATTCTGATAATTGGTTGCTTTTCAAGTTTTTATCGTCCATCGTAACATCAGCAGATTTGCAGTATTCATGTAGCGTCTCCTTTTTAAATCTCCAACATCCCCACGCTTCCTCCCGGGATGTGAATTCAGCCACTGCTGATTTGTATTTGTTGTTTATATACATCGAATCAGTGGCTACTCTAACCGCGGTATTAGGAAATCTATTTATCATCGAAAATAGATTAATAGTAGAAAAACTAAGCATAGATGGTCTTAAATGTGTATACTGGGAACTGATCCATCACAGTAGGTAACAATTGTACCCAACTTAGTCCCATTGGATAGAAATGCATCTTTACGAGTTACGAGTTTTTCTTGATTCGTTAAATCTGCTATGATAAAATTGTATTCAGCGCTGTCTATGATCAACCGCGAAGAGTATTTTGCATTGTCACATCTTCCAACTTGAGTAAATTGACCGATTATTTTTCGTCCAAAATCTTTTGCTAGTCAAATAACTGCCTAGACCAATCCATAACTTGTTGTTCATTGAAAATCTCCGATTTTCCTTCAGAAAATTGTTTTCGTTGTTTGCGTATTATACTATCTAGATCGGGTTGTGGTAGCCAAAATTTTTTCTGAGCTCGATAGCATATAATTGCTTCGGAAATAATCAGCGATATCAGCATACCACAATCAATCATGTATCTCAATAGCACAATTGGCATCCAGTGTTTTTCAGACATATGTCTACCAATCCAAACATAACTACACGGATGTAATCCTGTAGCTAATTCAATCGATACCACACGAGCGAATCCGGTTAAGTCAAAATCAGGCAATGGACCATTAACCGAAACACGAGTCATTTCATGTGTGGGGTGTCCAAATCGTTTAAAGTACTTAGCACATTCTCCATATCCTAGAAAACTCCCTGGATAACACTCGGATATATCAATTGAAATCATACCCTCGCGGTGGTATTTTGTATTCCACAGTCCTCCATGGCCGAATATAAGACAGCTTGATTTAACATCTTCGAGAAAATCACTTTGTGTTGGACGCCACGAGTTCTTTTCTCGTGCAAAATGAGCTACCACTGATGGAATCGTACAACTATCCGTGAGTAGTTTTTCATAGAAATTATTCGAGTTTTCACCTGAGTATTTTACAGCGGTTTTTTTCATCCTCGAGTGAAACTCTTCAGTGCGATATAATTCTCCATTCGGTCTTACAAACTGATCAAATCTTAATTCGGAATCTTCAGCGCTGCGAAGTAGCCACACTGACACAGGATCATCTTTCC
This sequence comes from Unio pictorum, assembly GCA_030141615.1. Taxonomy (NCBI): domain Eukaryota; kingdom Metazoa; phylum Mollusca; class Bivalvia; order Unionida; family Unionidae; genus Unio; species Unio pictorum. Next base: position 8,673,182 of record JARLTB010000220.1, on the reverse strand, counting down.
ACAACGCATGAATAGCATCAAATAACCTCTCTTCGTGGAACACACCCTTACAAAAATCCCCGGAAACTTCCTCGGGGATATATCTTACGATTCGTTCTCGTGGAAATATTGTTACTGCAGGTGTCCACGCGTGTTTGTTATGATCAATAATTTCAATTGGAGCTCCTCGCGATTGATATTTCGGTTCGTATAATACTTCTCCGGTTATCGTCGCTACCGATATTGGAAATTTTAATGATGCTTCTAATTTGGTTATATCCTGAATTGTTGACCCATGCTGTTTCACTGTCAGTCCCCATTCGGTTATTTTTTTTTCGTCGTTGTTCAGTTAGTTTATTTCCCCGGGATGCATTTGTGAAGTGTTCCATTACTCGTTCTGCTACACAATTGAGCCCTGACGAAGTCAATGATGACGCCGTTTTCATAGGTGCTAGTTTTGCGATACTTGGCTTATCATTTAGCGGATATATTCCATAAACTACTGCTGTTACAGGATAGGATTTCTCGTAATATGGTTTGTCAATTCCAGTTAGAATTCTTGGTTTGGAATCTCTACTCACAATGACAGTTTTTTATCCTTGAGGATTGGTTCAAATTTATCTCTGATAATCCATTCACCTTCGACTTCGATAATAAATTTTATTCTGAAAAAAATACCTCTGTTGGGAATTACTTTGCAATTTACCCTTGGATTTTCCCCTTGGCGAGCCAAGTTTTGAGATTATCTCAGCTGCTCTTTTATCGTTCTTGGTAGCATCGATTACGGGTACATTGACATCGTCATGTATAATTCGAAATGTCGACCACGTATGAGATGCTCCATCGCGCTTAAATTCATTAAAACAGTCGTTGATTTTACTCAACATGGTTCTATCGTCTATTAGACTTTTTGGTATATCAGAGATTCTATCGAGATTAAATCTAGCATTTTTCCAAGGATTAATTTTCGATAATCTCTCGAACTCCTTCATATCAGAGATTATATCGAGATCTAATCTAGCATTTTTCCAAGGATTAATTTTTGATAATCTCTTGAACTCTTTCATGCTATCGTCTATTAGACGTTTTGGTTTAACAGAGACTCTATCCCGATTAAATCGGGGGTTAATTTTTGATAATCTCTTGAACTCCTTCATGCTATCGTCTATTAGACGTTTTGGTTTAACAGAGACTCTATAAAGATTGAATTTAGGTTTAATTTTCGATAATCTCTCGAATTCTTTCATATTATAATTAAAACAAGTATTTTAATAAAAAGTTTTTTACATAATGAATCATTGCAAATGGCTCATGATTGGATCAGTAACCGTGTGTAACAAATCATGCAGAAATGAGTTATGTGGGTATCATATGCAAAGTTTTCGTCGGGGGAGCAATGGGCCGCTACCCTGTATTCGATGTGGGGTAGGGGTTAGAGGAATATCACAGTTATGTCTCGGTTGTGGTGGTAAGCGTTATAGAGAGTTGAAGCGTTATTATGACAAAAAAAGAATCAAAAATCCTAACTCTGTCAACGACAACGTCAATGACAGAATTATAAAAACTGCTCAGGACTACATAGAAAGATTTTCCAATGTTATAATTCAGCCAATCAACGAATTAGACAAATAATAGTATTATGAATACAAATGAGCCAAGAATTTCAACGACATCCAGTGATTGTAAACTATGAAGCATCCCGTGACGGTATTGTCAGACACTGTAGACTTAAGAAGCCAATTGGGTGGGACAATGGTATGGGGTATTTGATATTTAGAGCTGGAGGGAAAATGCATCTCAATCATCGTTTCGTCTATGAAGTGTATAACGGATTGATCAAGGATGGTTTTGTTATTAATCACATTGATCGCATTAAGACTAATAATTCTTTATCGAATTTACAAGCTATTTTACAACGTGATAATTCAAAACGAGGTGGGACTGGGAAACACTCGAAAAATGCTAGACGGATAATGTCAATTAATACTGACAACGAGGAAATAATATTTCAGTCTATGACTTCAGCCGGTAGATATTTTGATATATGTCCGACCTCAGTACGATTTGTTGCAGAGAATATAATCAAGACCGCTTTTTCAAAACGCTTCAAAAATAGTATTCGATTTGTTTATGTATAATCGTATATTGTGAATTAGCGGAGATGACTCGCTGGTATATGGCGAGTGACAAATCACCAATGAAAGAGTTACCGTTGGTGAAACCAAGGAGGTAGTTTTTGATTGGCTGTTATAAATATCAACTGAATCTGTTTGTGAAATCGTAAATTGCTTCGCAATTTCAAAGGACTTTCAATCCTGAAAGGATTTTCATAGGAAACAAAATTGATCATAAGTGTTTACAAATAATCGTATTATTTTTTTTTTTAGTGTTTTTTACAAGTACTCACTATTATTTGTGCACTGTCAATAATCAGAATTTTACACAGTAAAGAATAAAAAGCACACATCTCTCTATTTAACTTCCTTGTAATGAGTGGTTATATACAACCTCGTCTGTTATATGTTTGGGCTTTATCTCGAAGTTCAAGTGCAAACTCAAATCACACCGTCACACGTGGTGTGAATGTTATTATTGACATTCAAACCGGGTTGATTTTGGGGTTTGTTTTTGCACTTGAATGTAGAGTAGCCCGCGTCATCCATTGTCATTTCATTCATTGTCATTTCATTCATTGTACATACCATTGTCATATATCCATTGCATTGTAAATACCATAATCACCCTATAATCTATTGTTGTACCGTCGTCATCCATTGTCATTGTAAATACCATAACCACCCTATAATCTCTTTTTATGCCGTCGTCATTCATTGCATTGTAAATATACCATTGTCATTGCATTGTATATATACCATTATCACCCTATAATCTATTGTTGTGCACGTCCTATGTGTATATACAATCGCCATACCATTATGTCATTGGGGTTGAAAGTGCTGTCGTCATCCATTGCATTGTATATATATACCATTATCACCCTATAATCTATTGTTGTGTGCCGTCGTATATGTATACAACCGCCATACACACTAGATAATTGGGGTTGAATGTGCCGTCGTCATCCATTGTATATATACCATTATCATCCTATAATCGCATAAAGCTTCTGGACGTGCTAAGATGACCAACACCTTAGCGGGTCCAGAATTCATTTTGTGAAACTCACTAATTAAACAAATATATTTTTTATATATATGAATTCTGAAAATATCTGATGTATTATTTCTCAAATTAACAAACTCAAAAATCAAAATATTAAACTATCATCGGGGTTAAATTGTGATCAAATTATGACCGATTTTGAGGATATGGAATTTGCACAAAACAATGGAAAACATGTACTCTCTAAACAGTATTATCTAATCAAGCGTATTCAAAAATCTATACGTGAGAGTTTAGTTTATCATGAAGACGTTAGTGTATTTGTACCATTATGTACAGTCGTAGAAGATGTTAGAATATATTTAGGTACCGAGTATGAACAAAAGAAACTTATTAATTGTAAGGTGAAACAGATAAAAGCTCTAATTGAGCAAGCTGAGTCCCACGCGTAGAGAGCCTCCTTGTATATAACCTCGTGTATACACAGGTAATGAATGCGTCTCCGATTACTCAACTAGAACAAGTTTGTAAAGCCGGGAAGTAAAATTGTCATGTATAATACCTGTTTGTGGATTAACAACAGGGAAGTATAATGGGTTGGTGTAATTTTTAGTGATCTCTGTTTTTTTCTCGTGAAATTCTTAAATTTCCAATGGAAATGGAAATTGCAAAGCAATTTTAATGAAGATTTTCAACAATGGATTTCCATATAAAATCCTTTGTGGATCTTGAAAATCTCTTTGAGATCTTCCACGGATAAGCATGAATGAGTATACTGCATTATTTGATCAAGGGTTAATCTCACCACGGTTATAACGTTTTGCTGAAGATTTAACATTTGATAATCAGTCAATAAAAACCTCTCCGTGCCTAGGTTATCTAGGACTATATCCACGTAGAATTCACTTGTTGTTGCTCCACTAAATATCTCTCTGATAGCTTGTTCAAGAAGATTTTAGTCATGGATATATACTACCACGTGTTGATACATGTATTAAACATCCTTTGAATTTTCTAATTGAAATTGCAAAGCAATTTACGATTTCACATCTAGCGTTTTTTGTAGTGTTTCCCTGCGAAGGTCACTCAGGTTAAATTCTTGGTCGGTTATTGAAAAATTCATCTTGGACATGAATGGATTAATGGGCTCCAAGTAAGTCAAATTAGGTGGATTTTTCACTATGAGACTTCCCGGGGAAACATCCGGAGAAAATGTATACATGATATATCCCTGGCTGGCTTTGTTTGAATTTGAAACGTCAACTGAGAAACTTCCCAGGATAACATCACAGATAACGTGTATTGCAATGACAGATGATATATCAACGTTGCCGGGAGATCTGTGTTTGTTGTTGTTGCGGTACACTGAATTCGTTGATGTTAAAATTGCTTCTGGCGCAATCAGTTTAAACCATAACGCGTGAATCTAAGGAAAGAATTCATCGATGATTTTATTAGTTGACGCTTTCATCGCTGGTACATCATACCCTGGAAATTTATAAATTAGATTTTTTTCATCTCTTAGCAAAGACATTGTTTGAAGATCTTTAAAAGATGCTACCGTATCAAATAATGTCTTCGCTAACAAATTCATATCAGCAATAATTTGATTTAATTGTTGTTGTTGTTGCTTGATTGAATTACGTGTAATTGTTACACTTGAAAAACTTAAATAATTTCCGAGAGATCCTTGAATAAGATTTCGAAGTTGTTGTTGATGAGTTTGATATAATCTTTTCATATTGTTGAATCTCGAGGATAAATTATTATACGCAACGTTGAAACCTTTTCCTGTAGACGTCGATATAAATCTCCGCGTGATTGGACCACCTGTGATAAACTCGGAACTCTGTTCTTTTGCTATCGTACGATATATTTTTATTACATCTGGCGCGGTTACTGTACGAAAAAAGCCATCATCGGAGTAATCTAATTGTGGATTAATAGCTGGTGTTGTATCATCGATGAAATCAGCATATTTAGGTTCTGGTAATCTTGGATGAAACGCAGGGATATTATCTAACCATGCTTTGTGAGCTCGTGGGATTGCTTCGTCAATGGTGTCACTGAGTTTTTTACGCATCCATGGTACGTTATATCCCGGAAGCTTAAACGTGGGAATGTCTTCGACGCGGATATTATAATGCGCTGAAAATTCTGCTTTCGTCACATTCCCACTACCACCCAATACAAATTGAATAATATTCTGATTGTACTTTTCCATGTCAGAGATAATTTTATTACATAACTCTGTATACTTGATGACATCATCACGACGTGTTGGGATTTCATTTATTGCAGTTATTAAATAACCTAGAAATCTCTCAAAATCATTATTCATTAATCTAAACACGTTAGCAATAATTTCATGATCATTTGTTGGGTCTCTTAAATTTTCTAAAGTATACGTTAATTTGATTTTATCGGGATTACCAAAGAAGTCAAAACCAGCATCACGATCAAAACCGTGATAATCCTCCTTCGTGGAAACGTAATCAGATTTTATTGGCTTTGGTGGTAAATCTTTCACATCGACGGTTCCTGGAATAAATTCAGGATAACCTAACAAAGTTCTAATTGGGCTGTTGTATATATATATATATATATATATATATATATATATATATATATATATATATATATATATATATATATATATATATACGGTGTAGTCAGGTGAGTTAACTTCGATGACCGTTGACAGCAGCGGTTCATGCCCGTAAATCTCAATGGGGTATTTATCAGATTCATCCTTGATGTCAATTTTATTTGGTCCTTTGATTGCCTGGATTGATTCTATGATTGCGTCATTGATATCTTTGATATCGTATGCGCCAGTTGGCAGATGTATTGCGTGTGTGGTTGGTTCTGTTTTTGTTCCATCTGGGTTAGTTTTTCTATACGTGAATGTAAAACTATTATTGGGAAGTTTACCATTGAACGGTTCTGATCTTACATTTGGCCAACTGTAGTAGCATCTTAATTGCGTTAACGCGATTGCAGATACTGCCAACGGAGGATTAAATTCAATGCTGAATTCTGGTGTTTTCGTTACCACCGAGATCAAATTTGTTTTTGTGTTGGCGGTGTTTGTTGCTATTCGTTGAAGGATTTCTTGCGATGACTATTATTGTTATTGTTTTCCAATTTTGAAATCGTTGAATCATACAACCGTACCATCCTAAAGATGGTATTTGTGGTTTTGCTGGTAATTGATCTTCCATGAATACACCTCTGAAATGATTTATTGGGAGTTTTTTTACTGCGTCGAGTAAATCAAAATTTGACATTGGAATTGGAAATTCTCGTGCAAATTCCACTAACTGGTTTTGTAATATCTTGTGAATCGACTTCTTGGTAGTCGAAATCCCTTTCCCTTTTTTTCGTGATTTTCCCATTTAGACATTTACCAAGAACTTTATTGACAACAGTAGAAGCAAATGCTCCGGCGGCCCCAGTTCCTAACGCTCCAAGAATTGCCAGAGCAGCTGACGCAATCAATCCTGGAATTGCAGCCAACAACGGGAAAAATCCTCCGATTTTAATCATATTCGCTATAGCAGCCGCAGATAGCGTAATCTGAACTCCTTTCTTTGTTTTAAAAGCGTTATTGAAATGATTAACCTGTATTTTCGTCAGCGATAACTTATTTGGTCCGCCGGTCATCTGATTATGTTTTAGCGTAATCGTAGTTCAACATTTTTTAGCTGAACTCGATTGAAGTTTTTTTATCTGACCAGGTGTTAATGTAACATTAATAGTGTTATACGACATTTTTATATAACACCGATTGATTCAATTACATATTTTCCACTGGTGCATCAATAACTCTCATTTTTCCACCACCGCCTTCAAGTATCATATTTTTATCGCAGAGAAGAACAGCACCTGCTCTAAATCCCCCAGGATCTTCACCGATACGAGCTTGAAATTTTACATCAACGGTCGAGTGTTTAGATAAATCAAGATGTTGCAGCGAAAAGTAATAAATCGGGTACAATTCCCTAAAATCCACCTGTGATATCTGAAGTCCAGTATCGATGTTTTGATCACGACCCATAAATGACCACAATCGATGATAAACTCGTCCTATTTGATTATTAACGTAATCGATAATAAGATTTTCTGCTGGTTCTTGTTTATTACTTATTCGTAATGATACTTCACTAACTTTACAATGATCAAATATCATATGAGATCGCAATTGTAGACTATCATCTGCAGCTTTTGTTTGAGTTCTATTCGAGTTTTATAATATGACAAAAACGTGTCTAGGTGCGGAAACATTCATCGTCAACGCAAGTTGCAAAGTAAAAAATCCAGTACCTATACTAGACGTAGTAGCTGTTGTAACATCACACCAACTCATCATTGACTTTCCTCCTTGGTCCATAAACGATAACAATTGAGTCTCAACGGTCAATGACGGAGTCATAACCGGCATCCACAACGCTAACTTTGTTAATTCCACTTTAACATCTTGTACATGATCAGGTCCGTGCCAAAGAGCGTAATCATCAGTTGATCTTCGTGTGAGCATTACAATATGACTAGCACCAAATATTACTCTTCGGACGTCTCTGCAAAATCCAAATATATGCGACAATGGAATCGTACACGAAAATTTACCATTGGCGTCGATGTTCTTTTTTCGTGCTGCAAATCCCGCGTTGTAATTAAGATTACTGCCTACAACAACAGGTTCACTTTTAGAACCGTCAGCGAAGGCATTATTATCTAGCTTATTTGGTGTTCTTATAATAAATTGACGATGATCAGCGTGATTGGAAGTATCCTTTGCAAACATAATTGAATGACCCGCAGATTTAATAAAATCATCAGAATATCTAGCTAAACCTACAACTGTTGTTGCAATATCAACATCGTTATCGATGGATTCAATTATATTAGAACCAATCATATACTGGGCGTTGTTAAATAGCGCCATTATTTCGTTGTTGACAAACCCAATCGGGAGATCTTTAAGATTATCAGCAGCTGCAAATTCAGTACCATTTTTTTTTCTTAATTCTCCTTCTACTTCGATGTATGCTTCACATGGCAAGAAGTATTTAGATGTGTCATCGAATCTAAGTTCAATTCGTGAATCTACATTTGGATTCTGTGCTTGATATGAAAAATATTGATAATCGCGTATAGAATTATTTCTTCCTACGGGATCATTTACTTTAAAAGCATCATCAATCTCATCCTGAAACATTTTATACTAACATAATTGATCTAAATGTTTAACCGTTTCAAACCGGAACCAGCAATTAATCTCAACCTTGCCGCTGCAATTTTATTAATCGCGTTACCTATCTTAGGTGGCATTTGTTCCGTAGACTGTAGTGGTAAATTTCTTAGATTTTTCTTTTTACCTTTCGCCAATGACATAAGTTTTTCTTTTGCATCGCCCAACACATCAAATGCGCTATTACCAATAGCTGTACCAGCTCTATCACCGAAAACCCCAATAGCTTTTGACGCTATTTCCTTACCATCAGGTAAAATCTTTGGAGCAATTCTAGTAAATAATCCAGTAACAATATCACCGAGTCCATTTCCATACATGAGTTTATAAACCGGCAATCTTGAGTTTACAACATAAACAGGTCTTGCACTGTTCATACTACGATGTACTATCATTTTATTTAAATGCTATATATCTAATCGTGAAAATTCCTTCAGAATTTTTCAGTCGCTTTAATAATCATCGGTAAGTTCATCGATGAAACTACGATATAGTCCGATATCCATTACACGTCCTTGAAATAACCGTTGACAGATTTCAGTCGCTTCGTTAATTATTTCCGGAGCATTATTTCCAGCTCATTTTCCTCAATAAGAACTTCTAACCGTGATATATCATCGAAGACACTTCTTGAACAGGGTATATTACCACCGCGATATCCCTCGCCGGATTTTACTTCTTCAGGTCCTTCTCGTTGAGGATCTTCCATAATAGGTTCTTCTTGTTTTCGTGGTCGTCCTCGTTTTTGTGGAGTTGATTTTGTGCGTTTTCGTTCTTCTTTCTCTCGTTGTTTTTGTTCGGTTTTTAGTCGTCGTTGTTCAGTTACTAATAAACCTCTTTTTTCCTGATTTTCAAGATATTCTCGTTCAACAGCAGTCAAATATGCCTGATATATGGGATCATCGTTATCAATTTGTGGTAGTTGATTTTTAATTTTGCAAACTGTTTTAGCAAAATCACCTATGTTTTTTTTACATAACCTTTTTGTCCAGGTTTTAAATATTTTTTTTTTAGTGTAATATCCCAGCGCAGCAAACTTTACTAAATCAGTTATATCATCATTATCAATCTTCGCTAAAGTTTCCTCAGTAAATTTATCTCGTAGCTCTTGAACTCTATTATCTAGTTTTTTAGGTTTAACCACAGGTGCAACCACAGGTTGTGATTCTTTTATCGCGGTAACAACTGTACCAGTTGCAGTGGTTATAGGCTTAAATAATTGTTCAGTGTCGGTGGTAAAATCTTCTTTTGCTTGTTTACATTCTTGCAAATTATCTCTAAAAGAATCTCTTACCGGAAGATATTTCTTACTTGCGGCCAACCGTTCTCTAGTTAATCTAGTTATTTGTGCTTCTCCGATGTTTGACATTTATATAAAAATATATCGCTAATTCATCATTGTATCTATAGCTAATTCGGTTAGTGTATAGCAGCAGAGAGGGTGGTGACAACGACAACATCGAAGATGTCGGCGTCATTTTTTTACCGTGTTATTAAGCATTTTCGAGGAAGCTTCGGACCAAATCAGACGCAGTCCACGTTCTCACCTCATCATGTTTAAAACCGCTGATTTTCCATTAAAAGTTTCAGGCAGCAAAGGGATGGTGACAATACAAATGGCGTCGTTTTTTTTTTTTTACTGAAAAATTTAATTAAATATTTTCAAGGAAGCCTCAGTTTACTAAATTGAGGCCTATTAAGCAATTTCGAGAAAACCTCAGTTTGCTAAATTGACGCCTGTAAAAGTTGGTCTGTTCACCCTCTCTGCTGCTTATATATATATATATATATATATATATATATATATATATATATATATATATATATATATATATATATATATATATATATATATATATATATATATATATATATATATATATATATATACATATGTACATATGTATATGTATTCTTGGAAATTTCAACTTTCACTTTGACTCTCCTGTAAAGATTACAGTCCTCGCTCTCCTGGATTTATCTACAGGATTTGACACAATATACCATGATATATTACGTCAATGTTTTCAGCTTGTATTTTGCATTCAGAATATATTCTTACAGTGGTTTACGTCCTACTTAGTCAACAGGACACAAATTATATCTGCAAATGGAATACATTCCAACCCATTTGACGCATGTTGTGGTGTTCTACAAGGATCTGTTCTTGGACATGTTTTGTTCATTCTATACACTCAGCCGCTCTGGAGTGTCATAGATTATCACCCAGTGTCGCACCAATTGTACGCTGTTGACACGCAAATATACAAGTCTAGCCACCCAACTGAAGTTGATGCTACCCTCCATGGAGTAGAGAGCTGCATATCTGGTGTGAAATCATGGATGACATGTAACAAGCCGCAGATGAATGATGATAAAACTGAGGATATTCTGATCAAAGCACAAGGACGTTCTCATTCACATCCTTTACCTCAGACAATAAATGTCAGCAGCACCAACATTAAATTCTCACAGTCAGTACGAAATCTATGTGATAATCTAGACAGTACTCTCACATTGCACCAACATGTTATGAACATATGCAAGGCGCATATCTTGAACTGCGACGCATCAGTTCCATTCGTAAATATCTTTCAATTGATGCCACTAAAACACTTTTGTGTTTATTAGTACTTTCAAGACTGGACTATTGTAACTCAATTCTGTCTGGTTCATCACAATATTTACTCCAGATTCTTAACAGTTTAAAAGAAAGTTGCACGGATCATCTGTAGAGTACCTAAATCAGAGCACACCTCACCACTGCTCTGTACCCTACACAAGTTATCAATTCGATACAGCATCAAACACAAAATTTGTTCTCTGTGCTATGTTTCATTGACAGACTCCAGTCCAACATACTTATCCAGCCTCACCCATTTGTATATATCATGTCACAGAATTAGAAAGTAAAAAAAAAAAACTTTTGTTTTGCCTGAGAAATATTTAATTGCTCTGTGATGTGCACGCTTATAGCGCTGTCTGGAATGAACAGTTGTTTTTTTTCAGACGAGCCACGGAACAAAACATATGTCTTGCCGCCGTAACCTACCGGCTACAAACATCATTATCACGATATTCGCGGGTATTTTACCGTGAATATTACTCACTGTCCGTTGAATTAAGCAAGAGTAAGGTAGTGATCATTTTGTATCTAGTGAAAATAGCACGTATTTTAACGTGGCATTTATAAAAGCCATAGGGGTGAGTGTTAAATTTGTCACATTTGATACGTGGAGTTAATTGAGTTTTTATTGCAGTATGGAGTAATGATTCATTTATTACAACGCATATTTGAAACAATGTGAATTGTGAATTTTAAGTTGTTTTTAATACTTTAATGTATTAGTATTTTCCAGAAATCATTATTATTACCAGTTTGGTTTTATGGTAGCTTACAAGATTACAAGATTACAGGATTACAAGTTTATAAGTTTACAAGGTGACGAGGTGGTTTCGTAGTTACGACGTTACACGGTTACGAGGTGATGTAACGAGCTATCTAGATGTCTGTATGTATGTACGTATAATCTGTACATGGGGTGAAGCCCCGACTGTAGATGTTGCTAATACAAGAGTGCTGTATGCTGCATGTACGTGTATACGTATGACTGACTGTACATGTAGTAGATCCGTGAAAAGTGTGAACAACCGATTCAAGAGTGTGTCAACCCGAGGAACGTGGTGAAACTGTGCGATTTATCGGTGGGTGAATCGTGTGACTGTACATAGGACAAGAAGCATATGTTTATTCCATTTGTTGTTTAAATTAGTATATTTGTATTTACATAAAATTATTTTGAATCTTAGATGAATTCCAGGAGATTTGTGAATCTTACGGACAGTGCAGAACAATTATAACGTACTTGAAACTTGAGATTGTTTGAATCCAAAGCCTTGTCTTATCGTGAAACTCTATGATTAGTATAGTGTGTAATATTATTTAAAATTCAGGTTCCCTTAAGCTGTATATCAGAGATATATACTAATGGTTTATTATCAATATGTGATAGTATAGAATGATTGAATCATGTGTATTTTGAGCGTGTGCGAGAATCATTGCATTTTTACATCATATATTTTTCTTTACTTTATAAAGTTAATCCATTTTTATCTTTCATGCATTGTGTTTGAATTATTCATTTGATCCAGTACCCACTCGGTTACAATTCTGTTACACACCAGCTTGATACATACGCTTTTCTTCTGTCAATCGTATACTCATTGTTCCCACTGTGAAAACGAAGTCATATGGACAACGTTCGTTTGCTTACCAGTGCTCGGCAACGTGGAATGAATTGCCCATTGAAAATAGACACAAAGACACAGTGGTCCCTTTTAAGAGTGCTCTTAAAGGCATAAACTTAAAGACCTAATGATGTTTTGTATCTTATATGTTTTCAGCATGTTTTTATGTTTCCCAATTTCATTTTTTTATGTCATTTGTTTTTCTGTAGTATAGTCATATCATTGCAGATGGTGTAAATTGCTTAGAGCTTCGACAGAATAGGCGCTATACAATGTCCTCATTATTATTATTATTATTATTATTATTTTTATTATTATTATTATTATTATTATATATTTCAGCATTGCCAGAAGGGATTGTGTGTTGCAATACAATAAAAATTGGGAGTTCATTCGCACTACCGTTTCATCATAAGCATAGTAAAACATCGTAGTCCTGATAAATTGAAGATGAGACTTTCAAAGGTTTGAATCCATCTTAGCATGAAACATAGGACAGCACCTCACGTTTGCTTCTCCTCGACAAGTACAGTCCCCCGATTTTCCGCAAAACATAAGAAAAATGTGTGAACCAATCTTATCTTCCGTATTAATAAAACTTGAATTCTTTGTCTGAATGACTTCTTGTTGATATAATAAATCTCGCACGTGTTCACTATTACTACTATTTATACTACTACCACTACTACCGTTGGTGCTGATACTTGTATTATTACTACTACTACTAATTCCACTACTTCTACTACTATTACGTCTAGTAATAATAATAATAATAATAATACTAATATCAAGAATAATATTATAAAGATAGTGATCATGATTGTACTATCGATTGAGAAGATAACTATTCGAAACTCATGGTTACGTAAGTATTCGACTGATTTCTTGAAACTTTAAAAAAACTCAAATTAACAGCATCATTTTATGTTCCGTTTACAAAGAGTAGTCTCAAAGAGGACAAAAAGACATATTCGGGTAATTTGTCAAACGGGACAAGGATAAAATAAATGGGCATATTGTCGCAAGGTACAAGGTCAAATGTTATAGACATCTTCTTCAAAAGAACAAGGCCTCTGTTTACGACTCGTGTCGAAACAAACAGGTCCAACATTAATGAACATTTGTGTCATGTACAATATCAAATGCCATGGATACTAATGTATATTGAGAAAACAAGGGTTATGCTTGTTTATCTCAACTAATACTTTTTGTGATATCAACTCGTGAAGAAAATGAACATTTAAAATTGCATCTGTACAAAGGAGACCATGAATCCTAATCTGACTTTTAGAAAAAAAAACACATCTTTATGGATTCTATGCACTTTTAAATGTGCATTAGGCAAATAAATGAAAATGTGAAAATTACATTTAACTTTAAATGCGCAATATATACATTATTTTGATAAGTAAAGAAATTTCAATCAGATTTCAAAGTTTTTTTTTCGTATAAAATGATATTAATTAGCTTCAAAATATGTTTACTTGCAACAATTCTAATTCAAATCCTTCTGATTTTAAGACAGACTACTTATAATATATGTTGCTAGCTACAATAATATATATATATATATATATATATATATATATATATATATATATATATATATATATATATATATATATATTATTAGTGTGTTTGATAATGCAGTATAAAATGAACAATATTTACAAACATACTACTCTGACGTTGATTAACCGCTTAAAATTTGATTTAAATGCATGTAACAATGTTTGTTGTGAGAACGATATGAATTACTTCCGTAGATCTAAAGGATGTTATTGAAGTATCCCATGGCATTCGGAAAAAGAAACAATGTTGCATGTGAGGAGGATATATACTTTATAATTTTAAGACAGAATAAAATGATGAGCTATTTTAAAATGAGTATATGATTACATTGAGTATATTTCTTCCAGTTCTGTTGTATTGATGATTTATGTCAAATAAGTCGTATGATCTGTAATGGCAAGATGGCGAAACACTATTGTACAAATAGTGGTCAGTTTAAAAGTTCTCTTTTGATACATGCACACATGGTATTTCGATTAAATTGTACTGTACAACTTGATCTTCTTGACAACTTTCCAAGGTAAATCTACAATGTGTATATAAAGCGAAGGTACAAAGTTATAAAAAAATGAAGTTTAATTCAAGCAGCTCATGTTGTCACTGTACATAAGTTAATATTATAAAAAATAGTCATATACTTCAATGAATTGAAGAAACGTTCCATGTGTTTATACTTAAAGGAATTGATGAATACGAATCACATGTGATTTGTTGATCACGCCGAATGTCAAGTTATACAACATAAATTATTTGGATGTTATATGACATTCATTTTAAATGACAAAATCCCTTCAGTGTATAAATCATCTTTACTACTGTCATGTTAGGTGTATTGATTTCAAAGCAAATATTAAATTGTAGGAGCATATTAAGTATAACTAAAAGAAACACCAACTTAAGTATAATGATTTAAACAGCAGTCTATCTCCGTAAAATACAAACAAATAAGATCAAATATGTTCATATAAAAAATGTGTTGGTTATTTGGATGACTAGAGTAAGACATAGTTTATATGATCAAGGCTAATTCATTCATAACAACATGTTTACAGTTATGACTGTATGATCAACAAGTCGGATGACGTCTAGAAATTCAGATTATACCCGATGTTTATGCAAAAAATACTTTTCTACGATTAGGGGGAATCATGTTATGGATCGTTTTGGACAAGAACTCTCATCACATCTGAAATTGATTGTTTTCGCTTTGGATAATCTCGTAGAAATTCTTGTTCACTGAAATTTTGTAAAGAGCCTGATTTTAAAATCAAGCCCGGTATACATCGATTGTAGATGCAAACATTTTAATATATATGTCGTTACTTTATTCCACATGATTTTGTTTTTACTACATATCCCCAGTGAATTGTGTAAAATGTTGTTTGCATCACTATCATCAGCATGGTCATCATCAGTCTCTTGATCTAATTGCTATTAATAGTCTGATTTTAGATTTTTTTGAAACAGATTTTCTTGTCTCACCAGATGGGTATTCGTTTCGACATAGTTGCTGATTATAAAAGTAATATATTTCAAGTGAATTACTGTTTCTAGTTCATGTCGTCTGACTTTAATCTTAACTGAAATTATTTTGCCACTATTTGTCGTCAACCATGCCTTCTCAGTCTTATCTTCATGTCAAATCTAGAAGATGTTTCCACAGGTTCTTCACTTTAGCTGGCAAGATAGTTCTCATTGCCATACAACCCATCAATGCGTCTGAAAATAGGAGGTTAATGATGTTACGCTATTCTAATGCTCTTTATCCCAACTTTTATTTTTCGAGGGCTCCTCTCATGATGTGAACTAATCAGATTTTTAAAAGCTTGGATGACAGGAGAAAGCAATAATGAAATCCGACCGTTCTCTGTAACCAGTCACCCAGATGACCTAGAGCATTAACCGCACTGTTACAATTGGCGTACAGCTGATAGAATGTATTAGTCAACTGTTACCCATGTTTTAAGGACTAAGTTTGGCTCACAATACCTCATTCCACACTCTGGTAAAGGACGTTTTGAAATCTATGAACACATGATAGATGACTTGTTAATATTGCGAGTACTTTTCACACAGAATTTTGAGATAAAATAGTCATTATATTGTGTCTCTCACTCCAGTACCCTTTATGTAGTTCAGCAATTATTTATTCTGCTTGTGATGTTAGTCTGTTCAATTTGATCTACATTATCACTTTGTTACCATTACGATCAAACTGATAGCGCTGTCAAGTTGGTACAGCTGAATATTGCCTTCTTTGGAGGGTGTTATAATAAATGACTAAGTCCACTATGTCGGCCATTCACCTGTTTGTCAGGTCTTGTTGCAGATATGTTAGTACCTGCATTAGTGATTTCCCAGACCCATTTTAAATAAGTTCAGATGGGATATTGGCTTATCAAGCTGCCTTCCCATGCGTCAGTGCTCTTATTGCTGACTCTACCACTTTTGTAGTTGAATTCAAACTTAAATCACAAGAAATGTTTAGCTAACCCTATATAATCGCTGAGAGTTTGAATTTTAGAAATTTGTTAACATTTTAAGATTATGAATTTGCACTCTGTATAACACACCATTCCTTCCTTATATGGCACCTTGTCTGAAATATTCATTGAAGACATAGTGAATGTTTTAAACAGTTCTGTCTTCGATAATGTAGCCATACAATAAAACATCTTTATTTGAAAGTGTCATTGAACTACTTATACTTCATTAGTGTAATGGAATGGTACCGTGAACAAATGGTTTCATTATTCATACGTTGTTATGGTAGGTGTCATTGTCCAATTGATATTCTGCAGAGGAGAAGACACATCGAGTGGACAATTGTCAGGTGGATTTGGTACTTCATTTGATATTCTACTTTTCCGTCCATATACCACGCAATTAACACCTTGAAAAATGCTATTATTGCTTTAACTGCTTTGGTTTGTAGCTTTCTTACTTTTGCATTCATCACACCTTGGTGCATTCTCTTGTCCTACCCGAAAATGGTAAGTTCATAAGCGGTTAACTTTGATAAAGTCACTTAACTTAAGCATTGTTGACTCCAGGATAATATAGTGAAGATTTTCATGAGTTTATAAATGGACCCAATTTACTAGTTTAAGACTATTATAAGTCAGATCACGTACTACACATACAAAATAGATATTTTGATACACATAAAACGTTATTATTTAAATGTAGCTCATTACATTTAAGAGACAATTGTATGACCAGAATTTATTTGTCATAAAACTGAAATATACATTGTCCTATTTCCTTATTTAAACATTTAATAAACGTGTTTATAATGTTACCGCTTTTCTGCATCTTGTAACTATACATATCGTAATGTAATTTAACAATAAATTACACTTTTGAGCAATTATGTACTAGCGATTAACAATCTTATTGAGAAACAGAGTAATCAAACAAGCAAACGAAACCTATAAATCAAACTGCAACAACGAAGTGGAAGATATTTGAGCAATGGAAGTTTTATTTGAGCTTATGTTTTTAAAGAAGCATCGAATTTGTATCATTCTTGTCTGGGATTATTGGAAAGGAGTATATATATATATATATATATATATATATATATATATATATATATATATATATATCCAGTTCAGAGTTAGGTTATAAACTTAACTTGCAACTTCTCTCTTGAACTGCTAGTACAAATGATTGACCAAATCGCTCAGTACATATTGTGATGCCATCATGAATAATTAGTATGCAACTAGAATACATTTTCAGAACTCTGAATATGAATATATAAGACAATACACTCTGAAGCATTTTCCAAACGTATACAATCTTTACTTAATTCGATAATATTTTTGCACTGTTTTAGATAATATAGAACAAACATTTAATGTTTAGGACGTAAACATTAAAACTTTCAATTTCAAGAAACATAGTAACGTTTTTTGATGTTAATAATGACACCAAACAATATCATTTGAAAACAGAAATGCTAATATGAATATGTTGTATCTAGATTTCATATATATATATATATATATATATATATATATATATATATATATATAATTTTATATAATGGGGACACATGTTTTATGACACGGTACACACAAATCACAAATAACTGAAAGAATGAGCATGACATAAACATGTACGAGTATAGAATTACTAGTGCAATTGATAATATGGTTTTCAATACCATTTTCCTGATATCATTTAAAATACTCAAATATCCACATGCAACTATTTTGCGTTTTCCTCCACTCCACCAGAATGGACATGTAAAATATCAACCTTCCTCACAAATGCAAGCAAAATAACTTGCAATGTAAAATACCAATGATATCTTTGTCTTTTCTTCTATTATGTTATTGTTTTGTTAAGGCAGTCTTAGGAACCTTGATTGGATATGTTATTTGGAGTCAGGTAAGCGTGAACTGTACGTGTTGTAGTGATACATGTAATGAGAAAAGTACATCAAAGCAGGGTTGAATTGATCTGCGTATAAATAAAATCTTTCATTATTTCAATATCTATAGCATGAAAGAGTATAAATCTGTGAAAAATGCATTTATTTTCGTGGATGAATGGACAGATAATGTTTTATTTTAAAATTTGAAGATATATATATACATATATTTTCACACACACACACACACACACACACACACACACATATATATATATATATATATATATATATATATATATATATATATATATATATATATATATATACCTTATACTTAGGAAACTTGCATATATTTGTCATATAAAGTGGGCTATGTTAAGGGACATGTTATATGAACAGATTGTATCACGTATCTGAATGGAAAACAGAATGGTTACAGATCCTTCACTAATCAAGTTGCGACGTTATTTTGCACAAAATAATGCAGAATTCTTTAGTATTTCAACATTTTAAGTTTTAATAAAAGAGACAGTTCGATATGTCGTGTCATTGAGGCTCCAATTTCATACAAAACCATCAATTATGTAAAACATTAAATGATATTATTTTTTTTCTTCTCCATACTTTAATATTATAGTTAATTTATAAAATGGTAAATGTTTATCCAAGATATATGGAAAACACAGTTTGCAGGTCTTAATTCCAGATTCCTAGTTTTAACTTGAGAATTTCAGAGCTAGAATGAGAGGACATACGATAAATATTATATCGTTTGATGATAATCTCATATTTATTAGTTAACTAGCATGGAATTTTAATAGTGGGAGATGGACATTTATTGACATTGCTGACGAAACTGATTGATGATGGACATTGTAAGGATTAAATAACCGTTTGCTACACATGTCGAGCAGATTTAAAGGATTCACCCTAATATAGTCTGTATCTCTCTAATAATTACACTGCTTGGTCGATGAAAACAAGTTTAATCAGCTCAATATAACATTATTCATTCCATGTTTTCCTGATTTGTGCGAGTACATGCCTATATTCACGCAACGTTTGAGCAGTTATATAGAAGTATAGCAGATGAAAATGTTTGCCATTACTTGCAGCGCATAATGTTTAAATTTATCATTTCTGTGTTTTGAGACTGTAGAATATGCATTATGATAGTTTTTGGTTCAATTAAGATAGTTCGGCAAATCTAATGCAAGGACATCAGTGACAGTGTGGAGTAAGTAAAGCAGTTTGTGCTTAGACAACGGTGATATTCAGAAGAAAACAAAAGCTCACATTTGCATTAAAAATTCAATCAAATTTTAAACAAGACAGCATCTAAATATATCTGGAACAAATTATTGAATGATTAAATGTTCACATAAGATATTTTTAGGCTGAAAAAATCTCAATACATCTCTCTATAAACTATATAAATGTCAGAAACATTTGAGAGATAATTTGCCAGAAATTACATTATGGATACATGAGTGTATACATGCGCAATTTGCAAACTCTGTCTTGTAATTGGTTTTACTGCATAGGAAGACGTTTTGAGTAGGACACGTCGCTTGAGAAATTATTTTTCACTGTTTTTGTTCAGTACAGTTTTTAAAACATTTATTTTGATGTCAAATTGAAAATAACTAAATGAGATTTGTTTAATTCTGTACATTTGAAATTTAATATTCACTGTGAGTTTTAAATATCGGAATCTAACTAGTTTTAAGGTTGTCTGTGTTGGCACAAATTTATATATGCTTTCCTCATTCGTGACAAATTATACCGAATAAAAAAAATTAAGAAGTACTTTACCTTTTGGCGTTCTAGTAAGACTACTATATTTTTGTATGGTACTAACTACGGTTTTTATTAAATTTTAAACATAATTTTATTATGTATTCATGATAAGAGGATTACATTTACCCTATCAATGTACATCTTACTCAAACTTCTTAACAAATTGTGGTAAAAAGTTAGTTTTTCTGTTTTGTCAGTAATATAACTAAAGTGTTGCTCTGCACAAGCAAGTCCATTCGCCCCTTTCCAACCGAGTTTCAAGAATGTATATTGTGTAGGAGAAGTGAATTTTCTGATTGATAAAGGAAAGTGTGTTGAATCCCACCGTACTTCAAAATGTAATAACATTTTCAAGATTTATTCAAATAATCATATTAAATGGCTTTGAGCCGTAGTACCTTAAATTTTATTAGTGTCACAATAGAGTATTAGGATTTTACAGGGATGCTGAACATGATATGTAAATAGCGAAAAAATCCTTTAATAGGCAAGTTCTCTTCCGTTTAGAAAAAACAGACTTCTATACAAATGATGCTTAATGAACTATCATGTCTAATCTTTCTATTTATACTTTTTGGAGAAAATAGCATAATATAGTTGTTAAATTAAGTATGTTAAAGAAACATTAGTAGCACCAACACTAGTAATAATGTCAACATGTTAATTATATTAATGATAATGTTATGTTTTAATAAACCGTGTTTGAAAGGCAAATATGCATTTACATATCATCTGTGTTACGATTATAGTTTGAATTTCGTCATTAACTAGAGGGCTGTTTTTGACAAGCATACATATGAGTTTTGTAAGGGAAAGTCTCTTTCATTCTCTGCATTTGCGGTTAAGGATGAAAATTAAAAAACACATAATCTACCTCGAGTTGACAGGATATTGTGTACATATTTGAAACATTAAAACGATGCGATCCAGGGTTCTCTTTGTTATGACTATTAATAAACGGAACGAAATCAATTCACTAAACACGACCTGGAGATACACGATAGAAAGTGACTTATTGAGCTATAAATGCTCGAGGGTATGCTAATAAACGTCTTTCACCTTATATCATTACTATTTTCTTATATTCCTAAGACCGCCATTATCATCCAATACCTTATATCATTACTATTTTCGTATATTCCTAAGACCGCCATTATCATCCAATACCTTATATCATTACTATTTTCTTATATTCCTAAGACCGCCATTATCATCCAATATCTTATATCATTACTATTTTCGTATATTCCTAAGACAGCCATTATCATCCAATACCTTATATCATTACTATTTTCGTATATTCCTAAGACAGCCATTATCATCCAATACCTTATATCATTACTATTTTCTTATATTCCTAAGACCGCCATTATCATCCAATACCTTATATCATTACTGTTTTCTCATATTCCTAAGACCGCCATTATCATCCAATACCTTATATCATTACTATTTTCGTATATTCCTAAGACAGCCATTATCATCCAATACCTTATATCATTACTATTTTCTTATATTCCTAAGACCGCCATTATCATCCAATACCTTATATCATTACTGTTTTCTTATATTCCTAAGACCGCCATTATCATCCAATACCTTATATCATTACTATTTTCGTATATTCCTAAGACAGCCATTATCATCCAATACCTTATATCATTACTATTTTCGTATATTCCTAAGACAGCCATTATCATCCAATACCTTATATCATTACTGTTTTCTTATATTCCTAAGACAGCCATTATCATCCAATACCTTATATCATTACTATTTTCTTATATTCCTAAGACATCCATTATCATCCAATACCTTATATCATTACTATTTTCTTATATTCCTAAGACATCCATTATCATCCAATACCTTATATCATTACTATTTTCTTATATTCCTAAGACATCCATTATCATCCAATACCTTATATCATTACTATTTTCTTATATTCCTAAGACAGCCATTATCATCCAATACCTTATATCATTACTATTTTCGTATATTCCTAAGACAGCCATTATCATCCAATATCTTATATCATTACTATTTTCTTATATTCCTAAGACCGCCATTATCATCCAATACCTTATATCATTACTATTTTCTTATATTCCTAAGACAACCATTATCATCCAATACCTTATATCATTACTGTTTTCGTATATTCCTAAGACAGCCATTATCATCCAATACCTTATATCATTACTATTTTCTTATATTCCTAAGACCGCCATTATCATCCAATACCTAATATCATTACTATTTTCGTATATTCTTAAGACAGCCATTATCATCCAATACATGTTCAAATAAACATGTGTTACTTAACATAAATTAATATAAGTGACCACTTTGGGATTTGCGAAGATGTATGAACATGCTGTTTATGGATTACTATTTGCCTATATGAAGATATATTCATTTGTGATAGCATGTTTACCTAATAATATTCACGCTAGGAGACTGCCTTAGCTGGAAATAGAGGCATACCATGTCGAGAAACAGTATACTGAATATGGAGTTCAAGCTGATTTTGAATATGTTTACGAAAGATCCTACATTATTGTTCCATGTTAAATAAGGAATATAGTGCGGGTGACCAAGACACCTCATCGAGTCAGACAATGGTGGATGGTTGGTTCGAGTAATATCCACATTTTGTTCTTCAATGGCACAGAATCGAAGCTAGTGCGTGATAGCAAATAAATAATAATATATAAATAATAATACGGGGCTAAATCATTATATACCCTTTGACCCTCTTTGACCTTTACATTTTCACTGGTATTCACACATAAAAAAGCACCAGTTGCCTCATTTAAATCACATATAACATCACTGGAGGATTTTAGATTGATAAGTGAAAAAGAAAGTGTTTATATTATATAATTTACCTGTACCAGAAACTACAAAGTTACATACATTCCTATTAGAATAATGATTGTTGTCTGCTTAAAGTATATTACGGTCGTCGGATATTTGTGCTATTTATAGGTTTTTCAACGCCTTGTCTGCATGCTCGGAAAAGTTGATTATATAATTTTGATGTATAGGATTTAAGAAATTGTCAAAGGTTAATTACAGCAACAACGCATACATATCTGATTTATTGTCAATGTAACGACTTGAACTGCTAGGGAATTAAAAGTTTTCAACGACTATAGATAAACATTGAATGAACCCTAATGCCATACAGACCGTAATTCAATTAGGATGAGTTAATTTAGTTTATAGATTAGTTTGTACGTAGACCATCCAGCAAACAGATGTTTTTGTTTGTGCAAAACCTGTAAAACATACCGCAGAAAATTAAGATAGTAGACCAATATATTTTGATGAAAATAGAAATAGCATATCGTTCACAATTTCGGTTTTTGATAAAGCCATCAGGTCTTCCAAATATTATACACATGATTGTTTGAATGTTTCCATATTTATAATCGGTTTGACTTTCATTTGAATGTACAAGCAGCTGTAAGCTATATTTATCTTCTTATGACGCCTCAACGTAAAACTAACACGTCGCTGTGCAAGGTGCAGTTAGAGTATGATGACATAATCATACTACTTAAGTCGATGCAAATATTTATTTATCCCATACAACCATACATTGTTAGCAAAAGATAGGGAAATATTTACCGTTCGTTGCTGATAATTTTGTGTGTGCTTCAAACGTAAACCAGTTTCTTCAGGCAAACAGAAATAAAAGCTTGATTGTAAAATGTATACAATAGCAAATACATACATTGATGACGCAGTGACATAATAAAACCTAGACATGACAGTCATTAACCAAACTCTTTACACGCATCTTTGTTAGTTTAATTGCATAGTGTATAGCACGTGAACATACCAAAACACTTTGATGAAAGGCCCTTTCACATTTTGCCGTAATTGCTAATGCTTTCCGTAAGCTAAAATGTCAAGCAATTTGTATTTAGTGAGACGTTGCGAAACACTTTGACGAAAGGCCATTTTACATAATGTCGTAATAGGTAATGTGTTTCATTGACGACTTTATATGTCAATTTGGTTTTAGTGACACGTTGCAAAAGGATTGCGATATTGAATGTTACATATTAAAGTTCTTTATACAATTTTACGAAAGATTATCCGTTATTTAGCAACACTAGAAAATGCAATGCTTTCGATGAATCAGTTTGAAACTAAAACATTTCAACATTGCATAAATTGCAATGTTACATTTATCGGAAACTCGTCATTGCTGATACTATGATAAGATAAACGGTATAAATAATGGTATGCGTTGCAAGCATATTTTATGCACAACTCTGATTAAAATATTTACTTCTACAGCATAAAACACTACGGTATAACTTTGTCTCACTGAAATACCTTTGTATTGGACTATAACTATATCCTCTATCTCTAAAACGTGTATTGTTATACAGTGATATAACGATTATGAACATTATATGTAAATATAGAAACAATTCTTGAAATAGGAAAGGTTTCTTCCTTTAACTAATGACCGATTTCAATATAGTGTTTCTTTTTCCATTATATTTTGTGTATGCAGAATGGAGATTAGCATTCATAATAATACTCGTATATTCACCCAAGTGTCTGAAACTGATATAATTAAGGTATCGAATAATTATAGTCTTCTATGTTTCCATGTTTCTGTAACTTAGTATAATGTAAGTGTTGCATATGTAAGTATAATTATATTCTCCACTGCGTAAGCATTGTGATATATTGTAATACGATTTTGTTGTCGTTCGCAGCGTTGGAGTGGTCAACAATCTCATAATTAGATGGATCCAATTAAGGACTATTTGACAAATCACGCTATGTTAAAACACGGTACGATACACATCTCAAACTAAAATACACAATAAAGGAGGAAGAAACTTAGGATAGCTAACTTGGTAATAGCTAGAACAATGCATTCCTTGAGATGCGTTTTGAAATCAATGCAACTTTAGCTATATTCAAATATAATATAAGTAGATTGTTGAAAAATACAAATAATGGCCTCAGTAATGAGTTTCGTAATAGATAATTTAATTTGTTTACTTATCTGACATATAGCAATTTTTTTTCAAGAGTTCGAATACGATTAATGAGGTAGCAGATACTGTGATCGAATACACAATGCTGTTTGTATTAATAGCTTGGACACGTTTTGTGGGTTAAAATAATCTGATACGTGTACTCTAGGTTAGAAGATTCATGGTACACACACACACACACACACACACATACACACACACACACACATATATCTATATATACAACATACTTTCCTTGAAGGTTCACAGATTTCCAATATGAAATAGCAGCAAGAAGGGAGAACAGACCGAAACTATTTCAGACAAAATCAAAAAGATGTTCTTGGAAACTCTGTCGTAGTCTCTCAAGTTGTCTTTTATGTAATTTATTGATCGCTTTCAAATAATCATGGACATTATATAGAGTAAATACATTGGCAATGAATGAAACAGGAGTTTTCTCAAAACCGAATTCCCATTGCATGATATTTCTATCTCGAAATGTAAATCTATCCGTTAATTTCGCATTTTTTATACCAGGCAAATAATTTAGATATGATGGAGCAATTTCGTGGCATTGTACATCTATGACATAATCAGCTTTTTTAGGTTCTGGTATTTGATAAGATGTCCGAGGTGGTGTTTCAGGCCATCCTAGTATTGTTCTGATTGAGATGTATGTATATATATATATATATATATATATATATATATATATATATATATATATATATATATATATATATATATATATATATATATATATATATATATATGTATATATATATATATATATATATATATATATATATATATATATATACGACATACCCGGATGAGTTTATTTCAATCGCGGATGATAGTGTTGGTTCTTGAACTGTTAAAGTGACTTTTGATTTTTTTCCAGTATGGATTGTATTCTGCGTTGAAATTCATTATTCATATGTAAGACCCAGATAGTAAGGAAACAACATTCCAGTCTGGAGTCCCGTCTTGTTTTTTTTTACTCGCAAACACCAGGGAATTATTTGGTTGTTGACTACCAAATGGTGTGGATGTAATGTTAGGCCAACTATGGTATAGTGCTAGTGCTATTTCCTTCAGTGGAATCGCAGTAGGGAAATTCACACTGAATTCAGGATTGGTTGAGGTTATTGAGATCATGCTGGTTTTCACCGGGGTGGTATTTTGCGCTATTTGTTTGAAGTAGTTCTTGCGATGTTGCCATTATATTCGTTTCGTTTTTCTACTTTTGACATCGCGGAATCATAACACTTACCATCGCGGAAAAATCACTATCGAATATTAATGTGTCATCGATGGAGGACGATATCATCGAGGATAATTGCGAGTTCGCGGTTGACACATTATGGAACCTAACTACGTAATCCTGATGTTTACGCTGGTTACAGGATGATACTTTTTGTTATTATTGAAATTATTTCAGCGATTGTTGTCGCCGCTGATATACATATTGGATAAGCTATCGGATTAACCTTTGTCACTGAATAGAGTTTAATACCGGCTCCGGTAATTACACCTGATACCGAGTACACGGTAACATCAACTGCGGTAATTCTTGGTCGATATTTTTTTTTTTTTTTGCTGCTCTGTACACCTCAGTGAGTGTTTTGAGTTTAGTTTGATATTCTCTGACATGATCATAGCGATACTGCTGTGACGACAATATCGGTGGTATTGTTGTTGATATTTTATTTATTACAACTGATTTAAATTAAGATTTTTACTCAAATCTGCTACATATTCCACATACCATGTTATTGAAACCCTAGCCAAATTATTATCGGTGGATGTTAATGTGAATCGTTCAGTTGTTCCATTGTCGATGATTGTTGATATTGTATTGTTGACCCCGGTTGAACTCGCTGATGAAATATTAAACTGAGTCGGTGACACTAGTTTTAATCGATAATACCCTTGACGTCCGCGGTGATATCTAGTTTGTTGTTTGTAGGAGTCCACGCAAATTATCCGTGTTGAATCGTATATACTGAGTTTATATTTTTCTCATGAGGAAGTTTGATTTATTCTAATCGGGTTATCATTGCACGAACATCATCCCTGATGGCATCATGAGTCTCTTTGATCTCTTCAATGGAGTTTTTAATATATGGATATTTATGTCTACTTTATCTAATGAGGTTCCTAAAATTTCTCAATGAGATTTTTACGAAACGTTGAAAATTTCCCAATATGATCTTCATACCTAGATTGTAATGCTTCTGAATCTACCATAGCGGTTTTTATCTATTCAGCCTCGGTGTGGTCACCGGTGGAACCCCAAAACATTTAGCTACTGGGAGTTGAACCTCAGTAACAGATTTTTGTAAACCCGCAAATTGATTTACTTGAGAGTTTAGATTGTCAGCAAGTGTTTGAAATGATTCTGCAGCTGATATATAATTATCACTGAGTGATGTTAATTTATCTGTGAACGTTGAAACGAGTACACCTGGTTTAAGTTCACCTTCTTTGTAAAACAATGCGATATTGTCTTATACTGAGTCGCGTCGTTTTGTCTCCATATAATCAAAGGAAACATTACTCGTTTTCAATTTACCCTGTCTATCATGAAATATGACTATTTCATTGGAATCAACACATGCGATGTGTAGAATCTCAGCTATTTCATCTTCGATTATTTTTTTTACATCACCGGCTGCAGATATTGTCGCGGTGGTTTTTTTCAGGCTTGATATAGATCTTCCTCAAATATCAATCATTATACTCTAAGATCTCTAGAAAAAGCGATTACTCGTATATTCGTGTACAGTTTTATCGGGTGGTTTTATCAATGATGAAATAGCGTCGAGGTCATTTACTTCTGTGACACATATAGGGGGGTCATTCATTTTCTGTGTTAATAGCGTGGACAACCAACGAGGGATGTTTAATTGTTGTATATAACGCATAAATTGCTGAGGCGGCGCTAACCCATATGAATATAAAAATCATTTACACGCTTATCAATCGCGTATGCAACCCAGTGAGTTCCAGTTCCGGTGCTGTTATCGAGATTAATGATACCGGTTTCAGTGTTGTATGGTTGTTGTGGTAAATGATCTCGCATAAAAACACCTCTAACGTTTTCTATCGCTATTTGTTTTGAGCGGCATCGAGTAAATAAAAATTTGACATGTGAACTATAGGTTGTCTCGACATTGTTATTAAATTGTTCCTAGTATTCTCAGGCCGTTTCCGCAGTACCATGAATGAGGAGTTCCTGGAAGTCTTAGACCCTTTCCTGATCATTTCTTTTTTTTATATCTCTTTCCAGCTGCTTTCTTTAGTGCCATCTCTGCCGCTGTACCAATTGCTCCTATAGCGGCAGCTTTCGCCATCGCTGGGGCGGTTGCTGAAATTAGTGCTGGTAACGCATCGATTTTATCATGTCCTTGATCGTAGCCGCAAATAAAGTGACTTGAAAACCTTTTTTATCTTTGATAGCATCATTGAAATTCTTAATCTGACGAGCTGTCAGTGATATTTTAATCTGACCACCAGACATCTGATTGTGTTTTAACGAGATCGTAGTTCCACATTTTTTTAGCTGATTCTGATTTCAACTTTTTAATCTGACCAGGAGTCAACGTAACATTAACATGACTATATGACATTTTATTTAGTAACAGATTGATCTAATTGTCTACATGTTTTCTACTGGTGCATCAACTACCCTCATTCGTCCACCAACACCTTCGAGTAGCATTGATTTGTCACTGAGAATGACAGCAACTGCTCTATAACCATCTCGTATGAAGGATGGACCTGGAATGTCAGGAGGAGGTCGTGTTACGCGAGTTCTGAAATGTATGTCAACGACGGATTGTCTAGTTAAGCAAGATTTCCAACGAAAAGTAATAAATCGGATATAGGTTACTAAAATCCAATTGTGATATTTGCACACCAGTATCTACATTATTATCGCGTCCCATAAATGTCAACAAACGATGATACGCGCGTGCTATTTGGTTTTGATCGTAGTTAAGTAATATATCTTCGGATGGCCGTTTATCCTCCACGTGACTTCATGAACACCCGATTGATCAAATATCATATGGCTGCTTGTTTGTGAATTTCATGGCGCCTTATCCTGTAATGCAACAAATATATTCCGTGGCGCAGCAACTCCTCTTTTTATCTCAGGTGTCATGTAAATATACCGTTAACTGAGAACTCTATGGTATCCGTGGTCGTTGATGATAGCAATTATTTTCCTCCATGATCCACAAATGATAGTAATTTTTCCTATGCAATGATTGATGGAGTCATGAATGGCATCCACAGTGATAGCTTTGATATATTTACAATACCGGCAGCGAGTGGAGCTGCAGCAGGGCCTGCTTCTTGCCAGATTTCATTATTATCATCATTATATCGGACGAGGACTGTTGTGTGTTTAGCTCCATATATAACTTTTCTAACGTTTCTGCAAAATCCAAATATTTGAGTAATGGAATCGCGCATGAGAATATTCTACGCTTACCTTTCCACATTAATACGCGTTTTGCAAACCCTAGGTTGTAACGAATACTATCTCCTTTTATCATATCAAAAGATCCAGCTGATCTATTATCATGTTCGTCATCATCTGGTTGTGGTAGTATGTAGTAACTCTTGGTGTATTTAATTTAAGATACTTATTGTTATCACCGTGATCAGTAATATCTTTAGCAAACATCATTGATGGACCTGCTGATTTTGTATAATCAGCAGAATATCTTGCTAACCCCACTATTGATGTGGCAACATCAACATCATGTTCAATAGATTCAATCTCTCTTCCATCAATCATATATCTAGCGCTATTGAATTGAGCCATGATACCATTATTGACAAAGCCGACTTTGACATTTAGGTCATATGGCCCAGCAGCAGTTACAATTTCTCTTCTACTTCGATAAATGCTTCAGCGGTTAGAAAGTATTTGCTGGTATCCTGGATGTGAAGTTCAATTCTTGATCGATTATTTGGTTGTATTGCATTATTTGAATAGAATTGATAATCGCGTACAGACTCATCTTTGCGCACTGGGTCATCTAAATCAAACGCTGCGTCAGGGTACAATTTGAACATAGTATATATTTCTTGATCTATATCGTGATCTCGTTCGGGATTTTAAACCACTTCCCGCTAACATATTTGCAATACTATTTCCCTGAGTGTCATATCCCTCATTTATCCCCGATGCTATATTCTGATCCACCGCGGTATTTATTATTTTACTAATTCTCGCAGTCATAATCTCCGTAGATGGTAGTGGTCCTAGTGACTTTGTCATCAATGACGAAGTCATCTGTGTTTTCATTCGTCGCCGAACCAACGCTAGTAGTTTTTCTTTGGCTGTGGAAAATACTTTCCCGGCAACATCACCAACAGCGCTGATACCCATATCACGAATAACATCAATAGCTTAAACTGATTACTGTTTTGCGATTGGTGCTATTTTTGGATCCATTCTTGTAAATAACATTTTAATAACATTACCGAGACGATCTCCATAGTACATCTTATAAAGAGGTAATCTTGAATTTACTACGTAGGTCATGGTTGGTTT
This sequence comes from Unio pictorum, assembly GCA_030141615.1. Taxonomy (NCBI): domain Eukaryota; kingdom Metazoa; phylum Mollusca; class Bivalvia; order Unionida; family Unionidae; genus Unio; species Unio pictorum. The sequence continues at coordinate 8,642,229 of JARLTB010000220.1, read as the reverse complement.
ATTGTGGTTATAGTGTATGAACATCTTATTTAAATGCTATTTATCTAATCAGTGATTAATGACTGGTGACATTAGTCACTATGATAATCATCAACTCGTTCATCAATAAACTCTCGGTATACACTAATATCTATAATGCCACCCTCAAATAGTCGCTGTAGATATCAGCTGCCTCATTAATCATTTATGGTGAGTTATTTCCAGCTCGCGTCCGTCCTACGAGAATTTCTAATCGTGATATGTCCCAAAAAGTATTACTAGGACAACGAACTAGACCACTACCTGAAACTCAGCTTGGATATCCACTCTCTAATTTTTCAGTTGTAACATTTGCACCTTGCTCGAGAGATAATTAATCCAGTGACCTGTTAATTCTTTCTAAATCATCGTCTTCGAGTTGTTCAGGTGGTGTATTACTTTTAGTTTCTTCTTGACTTTCTTGTCTCCGTGTTTGTCTCTGTGTTGCTGTTTGACATTTCCTTTCTTGTTGTCTTTGTCGTTCTTCTAGTTGTCTTTGTCGTTCTTCTTGTTGTCTTTGTCTTTTTTCTTCTTGCATTCTTGGTCATTCTTCTTTTTGTTTAAGATATATTTGTTTGGTTGTATTGAAAAGTGTCGTATAATTTGGATTTTTATTGTCAATTTGTTTTATTTTTTTCTAATTTTATAGAGCACATTAACCCAGTGTGGGATATCTCTGACATATTTTCTGTTTTCTGGTTTTAAATACTTATTTTTGTTCATAATGTCCCATAGCAGCAAAATTAATAAAATCCTCTGGATTACTTTTATCGATAAATGCTAGGGCCTCTTCGGTAAATTTATTTCGTAATTCATCAATTACTTCCTCATCTGTCTTTTTTGGAGTAAATCAAGATGTTTTCGGGTCAGATTGCTTTGTTATTTTTTCAAGTACAGGAAGAAGAGCTGTTTTTCCTCTCTGTTTCTCAGTAATATCTTCCAATATAGCTTTTTCAGTGACCAATGCAGTTTTCTCAGTGCCCGTTGTTATTAAAGCAGTTAAAATTCTTGTCTCGCTTGTAACTTATTTCTGACAGGGTCTCGTAGAGGAATAAATGTATAATGTCATTCATATTTTCGAAATTCATTATATGATATATTCATCTTTACTATTTGTATATATCTAATACGATTTATTTTATATATCAAATTAAAACTAAATTGGGATTCAATTTTGACTCGATTTCTTTCAAGTGTGATATATTTCTTAATTAAGGACAATGTAATAGCCTTTAACCTCTGTTTTAGAGAAGGTAGTAGGCACATAAATAATATAGCCTTTAACCTCTGTTTTGGAGAAGTTGTTAGGCACATAGACAATATAGCCTTTATCCTCTGTTTTAGAGAAGGTGTTAGGCACATAGACAATATAGCCTTTAACCTGTTTTAGAGAAGGTCTTAGGCACATAGACAATATAACCTTTATCTTCTGTTTTAGAGAAAGAGTTACACACATAGACAATATAGCCTTTAACATCTGTTTTAGAGAAGGTGTAAGGCACATAAACTTAATCAAGGACAATATAATAGCCTTTAACCTCTGTATTAGAGAAAGTGTGTGGCGCAAATATTTCTTAATTAACGAATACAACTATTTATATATTCAACGATGAATAACCCCACAAAATCCATCAATCTAAACACACATTAACAACACGTGACGGTGTGACGTAGAAAGTGGTTTTCCCATGAGATCATAGTGGGGATTTCCGTAACGGTTTTCTCTGTTTTAACTATATACAGAAGGCTACACGAGTTTTTTTCCTTGATGTTACACAAATAGTACAAATGAAATTTAAAGATATGTGAATTGAATTATGTTTCCAGTTTGCTTTGAAAATGCAGAATGTTGTATTCGTTCTGCAACGCGTCGATCCGAAGATTGGCAAATATCAAAATACTTTCCACCCGCATTCATTGATTGAGATATTCTTTCTTAGTTATTTTCTAGATTGAAACACTTGACAGGTCTTTTTGAAACTGTTTTAGAAGTACCAGTTTTTCTAAATACATTTTGACTCTGAGTGATAGCTTGTAAATTCGATAAAGACTATCAATTTTTATACCGTCTATGGTGTCAATAACAAAACCATCTGGGAAATCTGCATTAAACACTTCATGGACGAATCTGTAACAATAATAATTTTTCACTACAGCATTACATTTAAGATATCCCCGATTGTTGGCAACACCTACTGGATTCTTCAGCCTGCGGTGTCTGACAATACCATCACGAGATGCTTGATAATTGGTGATCACATGATGTTTTTGAAATTCTTGGTTCATTTATATACAATATATAATTTGTCTAATTAATTATTTGGTTTAATTATTACTTGGGAATCTAATAATGCAGTATTGAGATGCTATTTTGATTTTGTCGGAGTCATTAACGAAATCTTTAAAGGAGTTCTTGACTCGTTCGTTATAATAGCGCTTTAGTTCCTGTATCACTTACCACCACAATTTAGACACAACTGCGACTTACCCGCACACCTACCCATCATCGTATGCAAGGTAAAGGACTCTTGCTTCCACTCAGTACGCTTTGTAAATGATACCAGCAGAATTCATTTCTGCATGATTTGTTACAAACAGTTACTGATCATATCATCAGCCATTTGCAATGATTCATTATATACATAATTCTTTTTTTAAATACCTGTTTTAATTTTAGCATGGAGGAGTTCGAGAGATTATCGAAAATAAAACCCTGGACAAATGATAAATTCAATCTCGATAGAGTCTCTGAAGATGTAAAAAAGGGGCTAATAAGTAAAAGAAGCATCAAAAATAAAATCCATGAGGGATTTATTGAATTCAACCGCGATGGATAATCTCACTGTTGGTCAATATTTCGAATCGATGGTAGTGTTGATGCTACCATGAACGACGAAAGAGCAGCAGTGATAATCTCGCATCTTGACCATAGAAAGTAGTTTTTTAGAGTGAAATTCAATCCGTTCAGAAATAGGAACTTGGATTATACGAGACAGATTTTAACCCATCTTAAAGAATAAAAATCAAAATTAAAAAAATATCACTGTGAGTCAGGATTCCAAACCAGGAACGGTGACTGGAATTGACAAACCATATTACAAGAGATCCTAACTTGTAACCGCAGTTCTTTATGGGGCCTATTCGATAAGTGACAAACCGAGTACTGAGAAATTAAAAGCAAAGTTAGAGCGGATACTAAAATTCCCAAAAACCGTAACGACGATAACAGGTGAGGTATTATACGAATCGAAATATAAATCGAGAGGATCTCCAATCAAAATTATTGACCATAATGCTAACGCTCTGACCTTCGCATTAACAATATTTCCACGGGATTAAAATATAAAATATCTACCCGTGGAATTCTCGGAGGAGAATTCTCTGATGAGAAATTATTTTATTTCATTTGTCAGTCAAGTAGAAGCTATCCTTTATCAGTGTGTTTATTTCAGAGTTTTGAAAACGAAGAGGATAAACTCGAGCTATTTGTAAAACCAATCGGCAAAATATATCGTACTGAAGCTCTTCACAACGAGATGAGAAAACTAGCTCGTAGTTTTTAGGATTACGACGAACTATTACTAACAAACTTTTTAACACTTCCGTCAGTGCAGCTCATTTCGCGAGAAAGACAATCTATTGAAACCAACAAGAGCTGAATTTCTCTCAGATATATGGACATGGTGGATTATGGAATACCAATTATGACCCCAAAAGTGTTATTTCAGTTGATATGATTGCGTGTTATCCAGGGAGTTGTCTCGATTACGGATAATTCTATGATTATTTTAAAAGCTTTAGGCATCCCACTCACGAGATGATCCGTGTTGCGATTAATGGACCGCTGACCGATCTTAATATCACCGGATTCGCTCGTGTGGTATAATTTGAATTGGCTTAAGGACTCCATCCGTGCTGTTATGTTTGGTTTGGTCTCTAAAAAACATTGGATGCCAATAGTGTTATAACGGTTTATGATTGATTCTAAAATACTGATATCGATGATTTTCAGTGAAGCAATTATATTATATCGAAAGCAAACTGAAGTCTGGTTACCACAACCCGATAGTCTAGATATTATAATCAACGAAAACAAAAATAATTACCTTCGCTCGACGAAAAATATATCGTTAGGTGGTCCAAAGAAATCTTTGAAGTTAGAAATAAACACGCAAAATATCTCGGTAGAATAATAATTAGTAAATTCACCCAGGGTGGAAAAAATTCGACCACAAGCGATATTATTCATGATCAGTTATAGATGATGTTGAATACGATTTTAAAATCGAGGATGCAACACCTATATAAATAAATATATATATATATATATATATATATATATATATATATATATATATATATATATATATATATATATATATATATATATATATATATATATATATATATTTATATATATATATATATATATATATATATATATATATATATATATATATATATATATATCGTAAAGACGCTTTCTTGTCCGATGGAACCAACTTCGGTACAATTTTTATTTACACAGATGGAGATAATCCGGAATATAGCCATCTAAAGGCTTCTATGCTGGCTTATGTTTCTATCAATTTGCTATCGATGATAAATAGATTTCGTGACATTGCGGTTAGAGTCGCCACTGATTCATTTTACATACATGTTAACATCGAGAAACAGTGACTGAATTGACACATTCCGATGAGAGTTGGGGGTCATGGTGAATAACAAAGGAAATAGGGTGTGATTATTCTAAATCAGCAGATGTTATAATTGAAAACAATTACTTGAAAAATGATCAGATATCAGAACTATCTATTACACCTTCGATATCTCATCCAATATGTAGATATAATACAAGTTACCTAAACAGTTGTGGGTGGTCAGGCAAGACGTCTCGTGCGATTGAATTATTTCGAGGGAAATCAAACATGATTGTGCTAACACAAACACACAGACTTCAGCAATAAATTTTTCACCCATTCGATCAGTAGTCCATTCGCCGCCTTTCCATTGAAAGAAACTGTGATAAGTGCTTGCATTAATTCCTCGCTGGTTCATCTCTCCTGAAAGTCTGTGTTGGTGTTAGCACAGTCATGTTTGATTTTTCTCGAAATAATTAAATCGCACGAGTCGTCTTCCCTGATCCTCCACAGCCGTTTAAGTAATTGGTTTTATATCTACATATTGGATCGGATTTCGAAGTTGCATTGAATAGTTCTGATATCTGATTATTTTTCAAGTAATTTTTTTCAATCGTAACATCTGCTTATTTGCAGGAATCACGCAGTATTTCCCGCTTAATTCTCCATGATACCCAACTATCGTATGAATTATTGAATTCAGTCACTGCGCTGCTGTGTTTCGCGTTTATATAAAATGAATCAGTGGCGACTCTAACTGCAGCATCTGGAAATCTATTTATCATAGAAAACAGATTAATACTAGCATAAGCCATCATAGAAGACTTCAAATGTGTGTACTGAAGACTATATCCATCGCTGTAAGTAACAATTGTACCCAATTTGGTTCCATCGGACAAGAAAGCGTCTTTTCGATTGACCAATATACTTTTAGATGTTACATCCGCGATTATAAAATCGTATTCAATGCTATCTATAATCAACCGTGAAGAATATCTTGTATTGTCGTATTTTCCACCATGAGTGAATTTACCAATTATTCTTCTACCAAGATCTCTTGCGACTTTGTTTCTAACTTCAAATAGCTGTTTGGTCCATTTCATGATCTATTCTTCGTCGAGATCGGGAAATTGTTTGTTTTCACTGATTATACTATCTAGATTAGGTTGTGGTAACCAGACTTTAGTCTGCGCGTGATATGATATAATCGCTTCACTGACAATCAGCGATATCAGCATTTTAGAATCAATCATATATCGGCATCCACTGTTTTTCAGATATGTGTCTACCATTCCAAGCATAATAGCGCGGATGAAGTCCTGTAGCCAATTCAAATGATACCACACGAGCGAATCCAGTTAAATCGAGATTATTCAATATGCCATTAATCGCAACACGAATCATTTCATGTGTAGGATGTCCAAATCGCTTGAAGTTCTCAGTGCATTATCCATACCCGAGAAAACTCCCGGGATAACACACAACCATATCAACCGAAATAATAGTTTCGCGGTCGTATTTTGTATTCCATAGTCTGCCATATCAACGCAGCTTAATTTGATAACTGATAGAAATTCAGCCCTTGTTGATTTCCATGTGTTTTTCTTTCTCGCGAAGTGAGCTGCAACCGACGCAATTGTAAAACAGTTTGTTAATAATTGTTAGTCGAGTTCTGTTGAAAAACCGCTAGCTAGATTCTTCATCGTGTCATGGAAGGCTTCAGTACGGTATAATTCGCCGTTTGGTCTTACAATTTGATCGAATTTACTTTCTTCGTGCTCAACACTGTGAAGTAACCACACTGACACAGGATCGTTTTTACTCAACTGGTAAATAAAATAAAATAATATCTCCTTCCGGAAAATATTCGCAACCAAGAACTCATCGGGTATATATTTTATTGTTCTATCCCGTGGAAATATTGTTACCGCAGGTGTCCTCGCGGTTCGTTATGATCAATAATTTTGATTGGGGTTTCTTTGATTGATATTTTGATTCCTGTAATACTTCTCATTTTATCGTAGTTACCGATATTGGAAATCTTAATGATGTTTTCAATTTGGTTATATCCTGAAATGTTGCTCTACGCTCCTTCACTGTTAGTCCCCATTCATTTATTTTTGTTGCGTCTTAGATCAGTCAATTTGTTTCCACGCAACGCATTTTTGAAGTGTTCTATCTATTATTCGTTGTGCTACAAAATTCAACAATGACACTTTCATTGGTTTTAGTTTATCAATACTCGGTTTATCATTTAACGGATATATCCCATAAATAACTGCTGTTACTGGATTAGACCTCTCGTAGTACGGTTTGTCAATTCCAGTCAGAATTCCTGGTTTGGAATCTCGACTCACAACGACGGTTCTTTATCCTTCAAGATGTGGTCAAATTAATATCTGATAATCCAATCTCGGTTTTCCGAACGAATAATGAATTTCACTCTAAAAAATACTTTTTCTTGTCAAGATGTGAGATTATTGAGGCTGCATTTTTGTAATTCATGGTAGCATCAACACTATCATGAATTCGAAATATCGACCAACACTGAGATGCTTCGTCACGCTTGAATTCATTAAAACAATCACGAATTTTACCTATCCTGGTTCTATCACTTACTAGACTCTTTGGCGTATTGTAGGCTCTATCGAGATTGAATTTAGCATTTTTCCAGGGCCTAATTTTTGATAATCTCTCAAACCCCTTCATATTATAATTAAAACAAGTATTTAAATAAGAAATGTATATATAAAGAATCATTGCAAATGGCTCATGATTGGATTAGTGACCCCGTGTAACAAATCATGCAGAAAGTAATTATGTGGTTATCATACGCAAAGCGTCCGTAACGGAAGTCTTGGCCCGGTCCCGTGCCTACGATGTGGGATAGGTGTGAGAGGAAAATCGCAGTTGTGTCTCAGTTGTGGTGGTAAGAGGTAAAGAGAGTTGAAGCGTTATTATGATAAATGAATCAAAAACCGCACCAATGACTCAGCCCCTGACCGAGTCATAAGAACCGCTCGTGACTACATTGATAGATTCTCAAATAATGTATCATTAGCCCTAATAATAAATTAGACAAATAATTGTATAATATATAAATGAAACAAGAATTTCAACTTCATCACGTGATTGTCAACTAAGAGGCATCCCGTGATGGTATTGTCAGACACCGCAGACTGAAGAATCCAGTTGATGATGTGAATTATATTGGGTATTTGATATTTATTGCTGGAAGGAAAATACATCTTAATCATCGTTTCGTGTATGAGGTATATAACGGATTGATCGAAGATGGTCTTGTTATCGATCATATTGATTCCAATCCTAGGAATAATTCCTTGAATAATCTGAAGGCTATCTCACCAAGTTAGAATTCCAAACGAAGTAGGACTGGCACTTATAAATCAATTGGGAAGCGATCTGTAAAATAATTTAATACTGAAAATAACGAAGAAAAATATTCCAATAAATAGATGAAGCCGATAAATATTTCGATATTTGTAGAGCCTCGTTACGATATGTTGTAGAGGGAATAACCCGATCGGCTTTTTCTAAAAGAACCGGACAAAGAATTCAATTTTCATATGTCTGACTATATGTATTTTGTATTATGTGTATATACACCAGCGGGAGATAAATCATGCTGGTATGTCGGCTTAGCAAAGAGAGGTAATCTCAATAGATTTTTTGAAACGCTGTGTCTCCTAATTTCTGATTGGTTGATTTTAGCTATCATGATTCTCAGCGGATATAATCAATTATCTGTTTTTTGTAAGAAAACGAATCTTATAAATGGTATTGACAAACAACTATATTCTTTTTTGTATGTTTTTTTAAAGTATTCGGCGTTGTTTCAATGTTGTCAATAATCATTATCAAGTACATGAAAGGTATAGCGATCACACCTCTTCCTGTTTGACTTCCTCAATTTGTTTTAACTATATAAGCGAAATTTCTCTCTATCTAATTGGGCTTTTAAACGAAGCTCAAGTTAGGAAACCAATATAAATCACACCGTCACACGTGGAGTGAATGTTTTTCATTAAAAGCAGGTTGATTTTGTTGGTTTATTTTGGTTTCATGTTACTTGAGTGTAGGGTAGCCCGTCATTCATACCATTATCATTCTATAATCCATTGTTGTGTTGTATTGTCTTGTGCTGTTTCCATTGTATATACCATTGTTCATCATTCATTCATATCATTCTATAATCCATTGTTGAGTTGTATTGTCTTGTGCTGTCTCTATTGTATATAATGCATTCATTCATTGTATCTATCATCCATTCATTCATATCATTCTATAATCCATTTTTGTGTTGTATTATCTTGTGCTGTTCTCTATATGACGCCCATTCCTTTAAACATATCTTCGTAGATTTCTAATCCGTTATTTGATAAATTAGATATAATATCGGGAAATTATACATTTTGGTATGACCATGGACGTCATAATAAACAGCAACCATTAATGCAGTAAGCTCTCTGTCACATTGGGTAACCCCACAGGGTAGTTCAGAATGAACTATCAGCCAAAAGAAATGGTCATAGGGTCCAATCTCAAAGACAGAAAAATACTCTGGTCATAATCAACAGAGGAAAAAATATTTCTGATAAAAAATACTCTCAAAGAAGGAACCCAATGAAAGACACAAAGGCCTGATAAGGGACCCAATGAATGATAACAGTTCATCATGGGTTGTTATTTTTTTGTGTTAGAAATATATTTAATTGTATAATATGAACTCTGAAAATATCAATGAGATTATAACTGAAATTTCAAATTTGAAATTTCAAAAAATACAACTATCATATAATTTAAATTGTGTTAATGTATTTAAGATTTCCAGAACATCGAATACGGAGCTTTGAGAAAACTATTATGTATTGCCAAATAAATACGCACTGATAAAACGAATCCAGATTTGTATCCGTGACTCCCTTGTATTCTGTAACGACGTCAGTGTATTTGTCCCGTTATTTACCATAATGGAGCGAATAAGGAGGGAACTGGGGCTGAAATACGAGATTAATTCCAAAATCAGAAATATAAGATTGTTAATCCAACAAAATGAAAATCCCCCTTCGGATACCTCAGTTGTATAAGAAGCGATTTGACAGTATACATATGATCTACAAATCCAAACAGGTAAAATTCTCATTATGTGAATCGACACATGTATAAATACTTTTTCAATGAATGAACAGGTAAATACTTCAGTGTTTTGTTTACAGGTAAAATTCTTACTTAACAAGTGTGCGCTCAACTGTAAAGGTGGTTTTAGTCAACAATAGCGGTTTAAATTCTATACTGGTGTCTATCAATGAACGCGTTTACTATAAAGAAGTTATAGTAAATATTTTTTTTATTACTGAAATATTTTATTAAATACTTCTTTTGGTCTTTTTAGTCGTTTTTTGACTGATTTTAGGTGGTCGTGGTCGGGTCATATGGTCGATTCTCTCTAAATGAATCAATTTGAGGTTTTGTTATTAAAATCATTTTTGCGTTTTTTAACTAAAAATTTCACAAATATAACCAAAAATAACCAAAATATGACCAAAAACTACAATAGTAACCAAAAATGACTGTTGGTGTCAGTCGGGTCAAATGGTCGATTCTCTCTAAATGAATCAATTAGAGGTTTTCTTATTAAAAGTCTTGATAGTTACTTCGTCATTACATTTAGATTGAAATCTCTGGAAAATCATTGATTTTCAGATTCAGGTTAATACTCTCATTAACTCTTGAACGTGCATGCAAGAATGGACATATTGCATAATTTGATCGTAGTTGCAACTAATCGTTGTTATAGTATTCTATTGCAGTTGTTGCATTTGGTCTTCAGTAAGTAGTACTTTATCATCGTCGCCGAGATTATCAATAACTAGTTCAACGTGAAATCCTATGGATGCTTGCGTTTTCAAGTTTATGTTTCTTGTGAATAACTATTCGCGTATGATGATACATATAATTGAAAAGGTCTAAATTTTTCTAAACTGCATGTGTGAAGAATTCATAGGGAAAAACTAGCTTGTGAAATCGTTTACGATGAAAGTCTATGACGAAAATCAGATTTCGCATCTAACGTCATTTGTAATTGTTCCCCTCTGAGATCAACCAAGGAAAACCCCTGGTGTCGACTATTCTAAAATTGATCCTCGTTATAAGATTGTTGGTGGTTTTCAAGTATGTTTAAATGAGGTGGATTCATCACAATTAAAACCCCTTGGGAAACATTTGGGGAGAACGTATATAAAATATAACCTTAATCAGCCCTCGTTGACGTTGCTGTGTCAATGCAATAACTACCTAACACTACATCACAAAAAACGTGTATGGCAATCGTGAAAGGTATGTCAACGTTGCCGGGTGATCTGTGTTTGTTGTGGCGGTACACTGAATTATTGGACCGTAGAATTTCTGTGTGTGGATATATTTTGAACCATAACGCGTGAATTTGTGGGAAAAATTCATTGATTATATCTCGTAGTTATTTCTTCATCGATGGTACATCCCACCATGGGAATTTCATGTAAACTAAAGTTGCGTCAGTGCGTGAAAATACCCGCTTGAACTTTTCCTTTAAAGCGCTAGCGCTTTTATCTTCATAGACCAACGAGAGTAATCAATCGTTGAGATAGTTCATATCGGAGATAATTTGATTTAGTTGTTGTTGATGTTTGATCGCCGTACGTGAAGTTGTTTAATCGATTAACATAGATCGTTGAAGATAACCTCGAAGCTGGTTTAGCTTTGTTTGAAATAATTGTTTCATCGCGTTAAAGATCCCAAGCAAACTTTTCTGTGTGATAATAAAAGTAATCTGATCGCCTAGAGCAATTCGCCATATTATATTGCCGTACTCATTATACTCATAACGTTTAAGTGTATCAGTTTCTGTCCCGTCGTAGACATCATACGCGAACATTTGATTGACCTTGCTATCTCGGAGAAAACTAATGTCAAAATTGCAATTACATTTTGGATCTTGATCAGGTTATTCATAGGTGAAGAAATCAGACAGCTTCGGTTCCGGTCATTGAAAATGAACCGCAGCGAGACTATTTAACCACGCTTCGTGGATCCGTGGGAAGAATTCATCGATGGTGTCACAAAGTCTTTGGCGCATCCATGGTACGTTATATCCTGGAAGTTTAAACGTGGGAATATCTTCAACGCGGATATTATACTTTGTTGCAAATTTCTTTCTAGTTGCAGGATGATCATCACTTAATATTAGTTGAATAGTTTGCAAATTAAATTCATCCATGTCAACGATAATTTGGTTACACTCCTCCGTGTATTTGATGATCTTTGATCTCGGTTAGGTGGAATTGTACTAAATGCCTTGCAATATAACCTATAAATCGCTCAATATCGTGATTCATCGCTGTGAACGTTTTAGTAAGTTCTGGTTCATTCAGTGTAACATACCCATTAAGGGCTTCCATGTGTGCTCTTAAACAATTACAAACCTCATTTAATGGTTAAACATATGCTAGTGTTAAATTATCACCAGGAACACAACCATCATAACCGAAATAATCTTCCTTAATGGAAAAAAAGTCGGATTTTAGTGGCTCATGTGGTAGATTTTTTATATCAACGGTGCCAGGGATATACTCAGGCCAACCCAACAAGGTTCTAATCGAACTATTATATATATCTACGGAGTAGTCAGGTGAATTTGTCTCGATGGCCATCGACAGCAGTGGCTCGTGTCCTATTATTTAAATGGGAGATTTATCCGGACCATCCTCGACAACTATTATATTTTTTCCTGTGAATCCTTCAATGCCAATTATGATCTCCTCGTTGATATCTTCGATGTCATATGCGCCAGAAGGTAAATGTAATGTGTGCCATTCCGGTTCCCTTGCAGTTTCATCTGGGTTGACTTTATGTTTATACGAGAATGTAAAACTATTATTGGGTGGTTTGCAAATAAACATTTCCTATCTGACATTAGGCCAGATGTAGTAACATCTTAATTGCGTTAGTGCTGTCTCGGATACTCGTAACGGAGGTGTAAATTCATTGCTGAACTCTGGTGTTTTCGTTACCAGCGATATCAATTTTGTCTTGCACGGAGTGGTATTTCCCACTATTCGTTGAAGTAGTTCTTGCGGTGTTGTCATTGTTATTACTATTATTATCCTGCTCTAATTTTGATATCGTTGAATCATACAACCGGACCATCTTTGAAAACTGGTCATCGGATATAAATGTGTCATCGAGTGATGAGGAAATCATCGAGGATAATTGCGCGTATGCCGTTGATACAACATGAAATTTGATTACGTCATCTTGCAGTTTGCGCTGGCTGCATGATGATATTTCTTTTATAATCGAAATAATTCCCGCGATTGTTGTCGCCGCAGAAATGCAAATTGGAATAGCTATCGGAGCAATCATTGTCACCGAGGATAGTATAATACCATCTCCGGTGATTACGCCACTCACCTAGTATACGGTAAGATCAACTACGGTGATTCTTCGTCGGTATTTTTTTTTTCGTTTGGTACTCCTCAGAGGAGTTTTGAGTTTAGTTTGAAATTCTCTGACCTGATCATAGCGATATTGAGATACCGAAGGTATCGTCGGTGATTTTCAAATCGTTTACGATTTCAATTAAGTTGTTTACTTAAATCCGCTACGAATTCCACATACCATGTTACTGAAACTCTTGCCAAATTATTATCAGTGGATGTTATTGTGAACTGTTCGTTTATATCCTTGTCGATGATTGTTGATATAGTATTATTGACCGCAGATGAACTCGACGATGATATATTAAATTCAGTCGGTGTCACTAGTGTTAATCGATAAATAACCTTGACGGTTGCAGTGATCTTTAATATGTTATTTGTAGGAGTCCACGCAAATGATCCATATTGAATGTTGTATACTACGTTGTTGGTTTTTGCATGAGGAATTTTTGTTTTTCCAACGACTGCTATCATCCTTATTTCATCATCCTTGATTGCCTCGATGGTGTTTTTCATCTCATTGATGGATGTTTTAATATCAGGGAGTTTTATGTCAATTTTATCTAGCGTGCTTCCAAGAAATGTATTTACGATGTTATTACGAAAAGTTGAAAACGTTTTACATCTTCTTCATATCAGACTTGAAGTGTCGTTAGTTCCAACATATAATTTTTTTTTATCTCTGTGAGCTTCGGTTTGGTCACTGGTGGATTACCAAAAAAATCTGACAGGCTTTTCAATATTATCCACGACGAATTTTTGTAAACCAGTAAACGTAATTATATGAGAGTTGTATTCATCACGTAGTTTTTTAAGATCCTCGACAAAGATTTTAACATTTTGTAAATCCGTGGATGTATTTATTTGATCGCAATTTTTTTTTTAATTCATCTAAGTTTGCTATCGATGAGAGAGCTCTATTGATCACTCGTTTTACTAGCCCGATGGTAACTCCTTCTTTGGAACGACGTGATAGTGATCTTCCCCAAATAGCTGCCATGTTATATTACATATTTCTCTTTAAGTGATTCACCATTGTGTACTCGTGGACAACTTTATGAGGTATTTACGACGACGTCGAGATAGCTGTCAACGCGTTAAGAACCTCTCGTCCACGTATCGGAGGATCTGTTAATGTCTGTGTGGGCACCGTTGAGTACCATATTGGCATGTTAGTTCGAGTTGGATTCAACTGAGACACATATTTGACACATTCCCTTGGCGGAGGCAACCCATAAGAGTAAAAAAAAGTAATACATCGAGGATGTATCGCGTAAAACACCCAATGCGTTCCAGGTCCAGTGTGTTCATCTAGATTAATTATACTGGTTTCTGGGATATGTGGTTGTTTCGGTAACTGATCTTTCATGAATACATGTGAGTTTTTTTTTACTGCGTCGGCGAGGTCAAAATTGGACATTGGGACCACGGAAGGGTAACTTTTAGTTATCTCAGTAACATTTTTGCCAGCGATACCGGACCTATGAAACCGCCCTGTTGAGTTCACAACCACCGTCCATAGTGTTTTGTGTACCGGCATTCCGGTAGTCAGAATCCCTTTCCATTTTTCTATACCCTCTTCCAAAAATTTTACCTATAAGATTGCTACCAACAGCACCAGCTATGCCTAGTCCAAGTGCTTTAATACCAGGACTAGCTTGTAGAGCCAGTGCAGCAAGAGGAAATATTCCACCGGATTTAATCATATCGTTGACCGCGGCTTGTGAAAAGTCAACTTAACTCCTGGACCAGCTCTTAACGCTTTATTGAAATGATTAAGTTGAGTTATTGTCAATGACAATTTATTTGTACCACCTGTCATTTGTTTCTTTTTAAACATTATTGCTGTGCCACACGTAGTTGAATTTTTCGATTGTAGTTTTTTTTTATCTGACCAGGTGCCAGGGTGACATTAACAAGACTGTACGACATTTATTTAGATAGTGATGTAATTATCCTCAAACATGTTTTTGAAAATATTACATATTTCCTATCGGTATGTCAACGACTCGCATTTTTCTACCACCACCTCGAGCGTCATAGATTTATCTCTGCGAATAACAGCAATTGCTCTAAATCCTCCAAGAGCATCGCCGATACGAGCCTAAAATTTTACATCAACGATCGAATGTTGAGATAGATCAAGATGTTGCAACAAAAATAATAAATTGGATACAGTTCTTTAAAATCCCATTGTAATGTTTGTAGTCCAGTATCAATGTTTTGATCACGACCCATATAAGACCACTACCGATGATACATTCTACCTATCTGATTGCTACCGTAATCGAGAATAAGTTGTTCTGCTGGTTCTTGCTGATTACTTATTCACAATGATTCATCACTGACATTATATTTATCAAATATCATATGGGACCGCAATTGTAAACTATCATTTGCAACCCCGCTATTTCTTGCGATCGATTTACATTTTGTAGCACAACAAAGGTATGTCTCGGAGCGGAAATATTTTTCTTAAGCGCAAGCTGCGAAGTAAAAACACCAACAACATTATTAGTTTTGGTAGCAATTGTACTATAAGACCAACTCAGTAATGCTTTACCTCCATGATCCATAAAAGATACAATCGCGTCTCAACAGCCATAATTGGCATCCACAGAGCTAATTTTGTCAATTCCACTTCACCATTGGTAATAGGAGCAGCACCACGCCAAAAAACAGAATCATCAATTGTTATTCGCGTGAGCACTAAAGTATGACCACAAAATCCAAATATATACGACAACAGAATCGCACATAAAAATCTACCAAGATTGTCTATATTCTTTTCTCGCGCCGACAATGCTGCGTTGTAATTAGGATAATAACCCATAAAAAACATCTTCAACATCAGCATTAGCGGTTTTAGAATTATTTTGTGGTCAACTTACAACAAATGGATTATGATCAGCGCAATTGATAGTATCCTTAGCAAACATCATTGAATGACCCGCAGATTTAATAAAATCGTCAGTGTATCTAGCTAAACCCATTATTGTGGTTGCATCATCATCATCGTTATCGATGGATTCGATTCTAGTAGAATTGATTATATACTGCGCGCTGCTAAATAACGCCATTATACCATTGTTGACAAACCCAATCGGAATATTTTCGAGGTTATCAGTAGCAACAAATGGAGTATGACCATGTTTTACTTGTCTCCCCTCTACTTCAATGAATGCTTCACATGGCAAGGCGTATTTAGATGTGTCATCAATTCTAAGTTCAATTCATGACCTTATATTTGGATTATGAGCATTATTCGAAAAATATTGATAATCGCGTATAGGATCATTTTTTGTACAGGAGCATCTACATCAAAAGCATCATCTATATCGTGTTTAAACATTTTATTATATAGTCGTTGATCTAAATCATTAATCGTTTTAGACCGGAACCAGCAATTAATCTTAATCCTTGTTTTGCCATTTCGTTGCTTGCCCTACATACCTTAGGTGGCATTTGATTCGAAGATTGTAATTTTACTGGATTTTTTTCCATGGGAGGTAAAACCTCTCGCCAACGACATAAGCTTTTCTTTTGCGGAATCAAACGCGCCACAAGCAAGATTACTAGCCCTGCTATATTATCACCGAGAACCCGTATAGCTTTTGATGTTATTTCCTTCCCGATCGGTAAAATCTTTGGAGCGTCTCTAGTAAATAAGCCAGTGACAGTATCACCTAATCCATCTCCGTATGTCACCTTGTACACTGGTAATCGTGAATTTGCGACAGAAACAGGTCTTGCTCTGCTCATACTGCGATGTACTATCATTTTATTTAAATGCTATTTATCTAATCGATGATCAATCGCTGTAACAATCATCGGTGAGTTCATCAATGAAACTACGACATAGTCCCATATCCATTACACGACCTTGAAATAACCGTTGACAGATTTCAAACGCTTCGTTAATTATCTCCGGAGAATTATTTCCAACTCGTTTCCTCCGATGAGAACTTCTAACCGTGATATATCATCGAGGATACTTCTTGAACAGGGTATATTACCACCGTGATATCCACTAGCAAATTTTTCTTCTTCAGGTTCTTCTTGGGGTTGAGGATCTTCCACAACTATACCTCTTATCATATTTGTCAACTTGGTTTAAATTAAATCTAATTTTATAAACCACATCAATCCATTTGTCAAAACTACCGATATTTTTTTTTGTTCTGGTTTTAAATAATTATATCTATCAACAAATCCAGCAGCTGTAAATTTTATCAATTCTTCTGGAGTAAATTTATCGATAGATACTAAAAATTCTTGAGTAAATCTATCTCGTAGCTTGATTTACACTATCAATTTTCTTTGGAACTTTTTCCTCTGGTTCTACCTCTGGTTTAACCTCTGGTTTACTTTTATCGCCGCTACAACTTCTCCAGTTGCTGTAGTGATCGGCTTAAATAATTGTTCAGTATCAGCGGTAAAATCTAACCTTTGTTGTTGTCGAGCTTGCACATTATCTCTGAAAGAATCTCTCACTAGGAGAAATTTCTTGATCGCAGCCAACCGTTCAATAGTTAATCTAGTTAGTTGTGCTAGTCCTATGTTTACCATTTATATAAAAATTATATCGCTAATTCATCATCGTAAATTGCTAGCAAGAATCTCCAAGAGATTTCAAACAAGGATTGTTAACCCCATAGCAGCAAAGGGGGCGCGACAACAACCATGGCGTCTTTTGTTTAGATGAATTGCATGCAATTTCGAGAAAGCCTCGGTTTGCCGTATGGACGCTTTTTTTTACGAGTTACAGGGAAGCCTCGGTTTACCGAATCGACGTCTATAAAAGGTTGTCCGATTCAACCCCTCTGCTGCTTGATTTAACAAGACAATCTGTGGTTGATATACACTTTAGAGCTCATGTAACCCGTGGTTTTATTGCCGAATACAGAGAGGTTGCTGTTATTCTCAGCGACAAATCAATGCTACTCGAAGGTGTTGGTGGACGAATGAGAGTAGTTGATGCAACAGTGGAAATCCTATGATTTTTAAAAACGTGTAATAATTAGATCAATATGTTATTAATATAATGTCATACAGTCATAGTAGTGTTACATTGATTCCCGGTCAAATTAAAAAATCGGAATCAGCTAAAAAATATAGAACCACGTTCACGCTGAAACACAATCAGATGTCTGGTGGTCAGAATAAATTGTCACTGACAACTGGTCAGATAAAACACTTCAACGATGCTTTCAAAGATAAAAAAGCTGTTCAGACTACACAGCTGTTTATTCCCGTTGTTACAAGGGAAGCGGCCTGAGAATACCAGGAACGGGTTACTAGTTCCCATGTCAGATTTTGATTTACTTGATGCTGCAAACGCACTAGCAATTAAAAACTTCAGAAGTTTCTTTATGAAAGATTAGTTGCCGGCAAAACCAAACAGCGTTGAAACAGGTATCAATAATCTCGGTAACAGCACCGGGCCCGGAATCCATTGGGTTGCATACGCGATTGATTCACGTGTAATCGTTTATTTCGATTCATCTGGATTAGCGCCGCCTAAAAAATGCATGCGTTATATAAACCGCGTAAACACCCCTCGCTGGTACTCAACACTACCAACACAACAAATGAATGACCCACAAATATGTGGCAACGAAGTATGGAATGCCCTTGACGCTATTTCAACATCTGGAAAACCACCTCATCAGGTCGTAAATGAATACACAAGTAATCGCTGGAAATAAAAGATTTCAAATCAAAGATTTTAGAGAGAGATTATATAGAATAACATGATTGATATTTGTGGGAGATCTTTATCAGCGCTGAAGAAGCCAACCAGGTAAATATCTGCGACTGGTGATTTAAAACAAAATACTCGAAGATGAAATAGCTGAGATGTTGAACTTACCAAGTGTTAATCCCAATGAAATAGTTGTATTTCAAGATCGTCAGGGTAAATTGAAAACGAGTAATTTTTCCATCGATGATATTTTAGTTAAACAACTCAACGCAGTAGAAGATACTATCGCGTTGTTTTCCAATCAGGGTAAACTCAAACCGGGTGTCCTCATGTCAACAATCACAGATAAAATATTAACACTCGATAACAATTATATATCCTTGGCGAATTCATTGAAATGACTCAACGATAAGTATGGCAATCATATAAGTACGTTAAATAAATTTACTGATTTACAAAAATCCATCATGGACAATATTGATAAACTCGTGTTAGAATTTTTGGTAATCCTCCAGTGACCACACCGAAGCTTACAGAGATAAAAACGTCTATGTTGGAACTAGTAACACTTCAATCCAAATATGAAGAAGACGTAAAAGTTTTTAATTTTTCGTAAAAACTTCGTAGATAAATTTCTTGGAACCACATTCGATAAACTCGACATAAAACTCCCTGATATTAAAATATCCATCGAAGATATGAAAAACTTCATCGAAGCCATCAAAGATGATTTTCCGAGGATGAAAACAATCATTGAAAAAACAAAAATCCCTCACGAACAAAAGAAAGATCGTAAATAATGTGTACGCGATCCAACACAGATCATTTACGTGGACACCTACAAACAATATATTAAGTATCACTGCAACCGTCAAATTTATTTATCGATTAACACTAGTGACACCGACACAATTTAATATTTCATCAACGAGTTCATCTGGGGTCAACAATACGATATCAACAATCATCGGTAAAGATACAACCGAACAGTTCACGATAGCATCCACTGATAATAATTTAGCCAGGGTTTCAGTATCATGGTATATGGAATTCATAGTGGATTTAAGTAAACAACTAAATTGAAATCGTAAACGATTTGAAAAAAAATATAATCATTGGCAACGCCACAACAAAACCTCTATGATCAGGTCAGATAATTTCAAACTAAACTCAAAACACTCACTGAGGAGTACCAGACAAAAATAAATACCGACGAAGAATTACCGCAGTTTATGTTACCGTGTACTCTGTGAATGGTGTAATCACCGGAGCCGGTATTATACTCTCCTCGGTGACAATGATTACCCCGAAAGTTGTTCCAATTTGTACAGCAGCGGCGACAACAATCGCGGGAATAATTTCGATAATAACAAAAAATATAACATCATGCAGCCATCGTAAACTGCAAGATTGCTCAATTAAATTTCATGTGGTATTAACTGCGTACTCGCAATTGTCCTCGTTGATATCGTGGTCACTCGATGATACATTTATATCAGATAGTGATCTCAGCGATGGTAGGTATTTATGATTCAGTGATGTCAAAATTAGAAATACAACATGAGTATAATACAATTACAACACCGCAAGAACTACTTCAACGAACGGTAAAAAAGACCGAACTGATTAAACAAATAACGGAAAATACCACACCGGTGAAGACCAGCATAATCTCATTAACCTCAACGAATCCTGAATTCAGTGTGAATTTCCCTATTCCGATTCCCGTGAAGGAGATAGCGTTAACAAAATTACGAGTATACCATAGTTGGCCTAATATTAGGCTGTAGTATTTGGCGGTCAACAACCGAATAATTCCTTGGTGTTTGCGAATAAGAATAAAGAAGACGGAACTCCAGACTGGAACGTTGTTTCGCTGCCATCTGGGTCATACCAAATCGAACAAATTAATGCTGAATTACAACGCAGAATACAATCTATTAATGGAAGATAATCGAAAATCGCTTTAACTTTTCTTGAACCAACGCAATCGTCCGCGATTAAAATAAAGTCACCCGGATATGCCGTTAATATATATCAGAGCTCAATCAGGACAATACTAGGGTGGCCTGAAATACCACCTCAACAGGTTAACATACCACTCGAACCACAAAAATCTGATTCTGTTACAGACAAGATAAACCACATAATCCATTAAAAAGTTATAACAAATACACCAAATTGAATTTTTCACTGGAATGATAGAAGAGCGCGTTAATAGAAGATATTACGCAACTCGACAGGATAAAATCACTGAAAATTTCATCGCAATGACTAATGATTTTTCGCTGTTGTTAATATCTCTTAAATCCGGTACTCTCACCCGAGATGAATTTATCAGCGTCGTAGAAACATGTAACAAAACAATACATGACATGGAAACATTTCATTCGCAAATGATTCAAGTGGTATTAGGTGACAGTAATCCTAAAACGAGAACGGAGTTTGCGATAGTGTATAATATACGCGTAGAAGATATCCCCACATTCAGACTACACGGATATAATATCCCAGATTTAGAAAAATCTCTCAATGATGCCATTGACGATGGTTTAAAAAACATCCAAGACACAAAAAAAACAACAGCAACACAAGGACAAACAACTATCCTGATATATGATAATGACCCAGATGGCGGTGGTAGACATATCGCGCCTCTCAACGTTAATATATCCTCGGTGAGAATATTGAATTTAGTATGTGATGTTATCGAAGGAAGCTATCAAATAAATCTCGAGCGATCAAATCAAGCTCGGCAGGGATATATTTTATATTAATTTTCACCAACAGCTCCTCCAGGATTTCTAATAATTCAGGATCCAACCAATCCAGTCTATATGCGATGTCATAATAATTCATTAACGAGAATTAATTTCAGACTCACTGATCAATCTAAAAATCTAATTGATCTTCGAGGTGAGGTTTTACAAAGTAGTCTGTTTGTGAAATCCTAAAGGACTTTCATCGTAGCGATCTTTATTGAAAAAAAAATTGTTAACCCATAGCAGCAGAAGGGCGCGACAACAACCATGGCATCCTTTTTTTTACGATTTTCGAGGAAGCCTCAGTTTTCTGAATCGACGCCTCCACAAAGTTGTCCGAGTCGCCCCCTCTGCTGCTTCATGTGACCCCTTTCTTGTTTACGTATAAACTGGTATATATATATTATGTATTGGAGCGAATTATTTAGTAGAGCTTGGGCTGTTAGAATATTAAGTTGTGTCGTTTTGAGTTATTTTAAAGTACCTTGTATTGGAAATTATTTCAATTCTTTTGGATCAAGTGGATATTTGACTTATTTATCTGGAAAATAATTGTGCTCATTGAATTATATTACCAAGAACTGAGTTCATTACGTGACATCGTCTTCAATCTTGGAATTATTTGGACATTTTATTACAAGGACTTCTGCAATTTCTCTAGTGGATAACATTTCGAATATTTTTTAATTAATTTTGGAATTGATTCTTAAAACCGTAAGGTTATTTTTCTTTTCTGGTCAATAAATTGTCTGTTAAGTTTTTACAAGCTTGTTATTTTTACTCTATGTTACTGTTTATTCGAGCCCAAGCACGTAACATAGAAATTGGGGGCTCGTCTGGGAATGGGATCAATTGGAATTTGGCTATAAAAAAAATCAGAAAACTTTTGTGTTTTTAAAATCTTTAGTGAGATTGATCAGGCTTGTATTAAAATGACATCTAAAGTATAAATATTTCTTTCTAATCCTACTCAGGAACAATTAGATCTTTTCAAAAAGGATGATTTGATTCAACTTGACAGAAAAGATGATATATCTGAGGTCAATGCTTCTTTTACGAAAGAAGATATCAAAACGATTTTGGTCCAATATTTGGTAGAAAAGAATGTTTTGGAAAAAAGTGCTTTGGTTTCGGTCAGTAAGTATGCATCAGACTCTGACATTAAAAGAAAGAAATTTGAATTAAAATTCAAGATGGAATTAGAATTGAAGAAGCTGGAATTTCAAGAAAGGAAGAACGAAAGACAATTACAATATGAAAAAGGAGAGAGAGACAGGAAAGTGAGAAAGATAAAAAGTACAATATGAAAAAGAGGAGAGTGAGTGAGACAGGAAAGAAAGAAAGAAAGACAATTACAATATGACAAAGTGGAGAAAGAAAGACAATTACAATATGACAAAGAGGAGAAAGAAAAACAATTTGAATTACAAAAAGAGCAGATGCACATTCCTTTACAAGAAAAACAAATTGATAAAGAGAGATAGAGAAGGAAGGAAGGGAATATCAATGTAAAATGAAAGAAATAGAGCTGGCAAGTGAAAAACACCTTCAGACTTCAAATCCAAATTTAAGTTTTGATTTAGCAAGGAATATTAGATTAGTGCCCCTTTCAGAGAAAAAGAGGTAGACGAATACTTCATTCGTTTTGAAAAAATTGCAGACAATTTAAAGTGGCAAAGGGAGCATTGGATTCAGTTATTGCAATGAGTACTCACTGGTAAGGCTAGTGAGATTTACACTTCACTGTAAGTTTACCAAAGTGGTGACTATGATGTGGTTAAAGAATGCATTCTAAGGGGTTATTACTTAGTCCCTGAAGGTTATCGGCGAAAATTCAGAAATTACAGAAAAGAAGCTGGACAAACTCATATCGAATTTGCTAGAGAAAAATAGCAATTGTTTGATAGATGGTGCTTAGCCAAGAAAGTCGAACAAGATTATCAAAATCTCAAGCAAATGATATTAATTGAAGAGTTAAAAAACTGTGTCCAAAGTGACGTTAAGTCTTATCTTGATGAGCATAGGATTGAAACCTTGGAGAATGCTGCTTGAGCTGCTGACTAATATTCTTTGACACATAAAATTCCTTTTGTTAACAAGACTTTTACTCAACGGTCTTCTGGCAGAAAAGTATTTTAACTTAATACCAGACCTTTTAAAACTCAAACTAGCACAACTTTCAAAACTCAAACTTCAGATAAGCTTGATTCTAGATCCTTGTCTATTCCGACGTGTACCTATTGCAAGAAAAACGGACACGCTATTTCTGATTGCTACAAATTGAAAAGTAGGTATCAGAATCAAGATAGACCTGTTCCAAATGCTCTTATTTCTAAGCGGTTGAGGTCACGGTCATGTATTGAAAGCAATACATTTGTTGGGTCTAATAAATCCGAGTCTGATTTTATTATGGAGAATTATGAACTATTCATATCGTAGGCTTCTATATCACTCTTTGGTGATTCATCCAATCCCACCCCTGTTAAAATTTTAAGGGACACAGGAGCTTATCAGAGTCTTTTATTGTCAGGTAATTTGCCTTTTTCTGAGAAGTCTTCTTCACATGAAAGTGTTCTTATTTAGGGAGTAGAGTGCGGCTTTGTTAATGTTCCTCTCCATTGTGTAAATTTGTCATCAGACTTAGTATCAGGACCTGTGACAGTCCGAACAGTCTCAATTTTACCCGTTGGGGGCATTCATTTATTGCTCGGCAACGACTTAGCTGGAGACAAGGTTGTGGTTAATCCACTTGTAACTGACAAGCCTGATTTGGATCAGAAAGTTGATCCAATTGACAAAGAATTCCCTGATATATTTTATGCTTGTGCAGTTTCCAGAGCTATGGCAAAGAAAGCTCTTGAGAATGATGTTGATGATGCCAGTTTTCCATTAGCTGACACGTGTGTAGGTCAGGCTTTGATGAGGTCACTTTTACTCCTTGTTTTGAGCAATCAGAAGGTATTGATCATAGTGATCCTCTTTTAACAGCTCATTCTCTTTATTCTAATCAGGGTGATAAACGACAGTCACTTGTCGTCGAACAGGGAAAAGATCCTGTCCTGAGATCTCCTGTTTGTTTCAAAAGGCCATAAGTGAGACTGATACCACTGAAGTTCCTTTCTCTTATTTCATTAAAAATGGAATTCTTATGAGAAAATGGAGACCTGCAGAGGTACCTGCTGGTGATGGGTGGTCGGTGAACTATCAAATATTAGTTCCAAAACCTTATAGATAAGAAATTCTTAATTAAAGTTAATCTGCATTTTTATTGCCACATATATCCATATAAAAACTTATTTTGTTCCACAAAATTTATTAACTTTACACAATATTTTCCATCTCTCTAACTACAATCTTATCAACACACATGTTGGTAAGATTGTCTGGTAAAATATAGAAATATTCTTACATTGTTCCTTTAGATAGGTACCAATATATATATATATATATACATAGTCACGATTTATGCAAATCATTCCTTGCTATCTGTGTCTAACGAGAATGTGAGGAAGGAGAGCCTATCTATTTTGGGGTTAAAACAGCATTCAGACGTTACAGAAATGAATTATTATATATGTATATTAATAACACAGTTCGGAATGTTCTTTTCTCTTTTACAGCACAATTATAAATTATTATTATTATTATGATTATTTTATTTGTTAAATGTTATTGTTATTATTATTATTATTATTATTATTATTATTATTATTATTATTAATAGTATGAAGTAGACAAAACGAAAACCAAACATACCTATAACGAATATTACTAACCTATAGTTGATCGTGTATCAATTAGAAATGTGTTTTTATGGAGCTAAAAAATCCCACTACAATACAGAAAATATGTCTGGCTGTTTTAATAATTGCATTGTTTCAAAGTGTATCTATCCTGGAGTATTTACTATCATTTACAGAATATTTTATCTTTCACTGAACGTTCAATATATACAATGGTACGTGTTTTAATCTGCTGGTATATATGACATATATGTAAACTTCTAGAAATATAGAAACTAGTGTAGCAATTTCCATTGTACGTCCAAAGGTTTCTAATCATGAAGTGTTTCAATTGAGATATTGTCAAATATTTCGCTATCTTTATCATTGATTTAAACAGTAATAAATTACTTATTCATTCTCTGTTTCATCGTCATCATGAAAAGCTTGAACTGATGACATCATTAAACTTTATTATGATAAATTGTTTGCATTTTCTTGATGGCATTACAATATACAACCTCTTAAAGTCATGCCTTAGTCCAATGAAATATGCGCATAGTACTAACGTAGCCATAGTGAAAGTGCTGATATATCAATGTGCAGGAATTATAGCCATGTACACATCATTTCTAAAACTTTTTTCTCTAATTATAATACAACTTCTATACGTGAAACTTGTTTGCCGATTCCACATTCCTTTTTTAACTCTCAGTTTTCATAGATAGTGTTAACATTGGGTTTTTCCACTCAAACGCCTAATTAAGTATTGCCTCTACCTTACAGCCCATTAGTTTCTTCCTCTAGTGTATCCCCTCAAATAAATGATGTATTGTACACTATAATAATGTACACTTTTGTAGTACCCTCACTGCTACATGAATGTATTTATGTAATGAGTCAGCTAACAATTGGGGAAGGGGTAAAGTTAGTTATCTCATTCGTTTCCGTGTTTAACCAATTAATATATTTTCATTAATGTGCCCTTTGGTGATACACATTAATGCATGCAAGTACACTAACAAAACTCATTGCATCCCTTAACAGATGGGGTGAGGTGACCAAATCTGCTAACTGATTCTGTCCCCAATACTACAAAATATTTCCGTATTATGAATTGTCGCTTTGCTATTAAACGTGAGGAAATATCCGACATGTAACAGGTCATAAAATACATTGGGTAATGGGTGTCGACTTGATCAGATGATTACTTCTAAAAATATAATTTGTTACTTTTACGTAATGGACTCTTTAATACTCTACTTACGGCACACATTTAGAATACAATGCAGGTGTTGGCTCACATTGCAAAATCTCCAATTACGTTTTCTTAATGAACCTTTAGAACTAGTACGGGTTACAAGTTTGGGCTAGTAGCATTTCAGTAATCACCATTGTATATATTATACAACATTATAACAATAAATGTTCATACGTTTGTCCACATATTTTATTTCAACAGAAAAAATCTAATCTTAGCGTGTTGCCGTTCACATCTACTTGTAGTCTTTGTATTGTAAACTGAATGATATTGTTCAACACAATAGCTACGCCCCTTTGATCTGAATACAAAATAAATGATACATGTCTATCCTCGAGATGATCTAAGTCTCATGCCATATGCAAAATGTGTATATTGCAATAGATATATTGATTATTCCTTTTTTTATTTAGGCAAATACATAGATCCCTTTGTTAACCGCGACAGAGATAAATTCACCTGATGTTGTGGAAATGTATCAGTCATCAATTAGATCCGTTTTAGGATGGCGTGAAATTCCAACAGACTATAAAGGACCACCAGAGCTAAAGTTCAGTGAATTTATCACAAATAGGAGAATATTTTCTAAGCTTTCATTATATCGAAAAATAGACCTTGGACATATATTGGTACAACTATAAATGATGTAAAACGATATGTTACATTATCCGATGGTAAAATGCTTCCTAGAATGGAAATACATATATATGATTTTAAATATGATCCATATATCGATGTAAAAATTATTAACGGTTTTCATGATTGAATTAAGCCTGAACATTATAAATCATGTATAAATCAACATGTATTGTTCAGTATTATTAAACATTATAACGATGATATAAAACAACACATCGTTGATGTAATAGAAGATTTAAACCAGGTTACATCAGATCTCAAATTTGTCAATAACATTACTTTTGAAGGACTAATTTTTTAGGGTAACGATGATCTTATAGACGACAAAAATAGAGAAAATGTAACGTCAAAACAATTATTAATCAATTATTGCAAAATAACCGAAGCGGATATACTAACCTTTGTATTATCGGGACTTGAAACTGATGAATTAAACAAATTAGTCAACGATCTTATTAACAAACTCGTTCCTAAAATGCTTAAATCTTGGAGAACAATAGCTCTATCTCAAACTATTCTCCGTTACAATAATAATCCATATGGTGCTGGTATACATATATCACCGGGTATAGTACATATAACATCGACAATCGCAGTCAGTCTTGTATGTAATGTAATTGTTGGAAGTTATCAAACAAATATAACAATATAATATCAAGCACAAAAGGGATATATATTGTATACATTCACACCTCGAGTATCATCTGGAAATTTAATCAAACAAGAAGCAATTGATCCGGTATAGCTCCGGTTCATAATAATTTACTAACATAAATACCTTCCAAATTTACGGACCAGATCGGGAATTTCATTGATTTATTCGAGGAAATTTTCCAACTGAATCTTTGCATTAAATCTTAATATGTCTTGACAAAATAATCTATTTCTGACAGGAGTTTCTATCAGAATGTGCATTTCACGAGGAGTAAAAAATAGTATTATAGGATTTACATTTTGACAAAATTAGCAAACTAATTTTGTTACTGATAGGACTTTCACTATTTTTATAAACACCCCCCTGCCTACTTTCATTTTCTATAATTCGTTAAAATTATAATATGCAAATTAATATTTTGTCTTCTTTCATACTGGTTGGATAAATCTGATCTTATTTTTCTACTGGGCTTAAGAAAGGTATTGTTCTTTTTAACTCTTTATCATCCGCTAATGAAGCAAAGCAAGCTTGCTTGAATTTCGTTTATAATGTTATACTCTGATGGTATAGTATATCTATCTCTGAGTTAACTCTAGTAAACAATCGAAATCAGAAAGAATTTATTCTACCGGATAATTGTATTCATTCATTTTTCAAATTCGTACTAGCAGAAATAATATTAATTCATGTTATAATACAAATATATTTAAATTAGTAACATAAACAGCAGCAGGATGAGCGGTTATCATCCACGGGGTCTCTTTATCGTCTTTTGTGTTATTAAAAGTTTTTTTTTTATAACTTTTGTCACCCTATGACCGTTTAGTTTTGCTGGTCATTGTTCCTAAATGTCCCTGTGGGGTTACCGTTCAGTGAGAATTACATCTTATTCATCCACGTTACTGTTTTTTCCGGGTAGTCACAAAGTATTTTAATCAAGCTAATTTTCCATGCAAAACGAAATCTTAGAATATTCTGAAGGTTATCTATGCTTCTCATGTATACCCCCAGCCCTCAAGATCATGCCCCGGAAATTGTGCACAAAGCACTCCCCACGTTGTCATACATTTGTGGGAGATGTGTACATAAAAAGACTTCAGGCTGGCGTCCACATTGAATATAGAAAAAAGACTATTACGCAACCGTCGATGTATCGAGGTATCGAACCTCTGACCTTCAGTAAAAAAATGTAATCGCGCTTGCAACAAGCTATTGCACTAATCAATATATATATATATATATATATATATATATATATATATATATATATATATATATATATATATATATATATATATATAATTATTATACAGATATCGGAACCACCATCCCTAGTTTCATAGATGACCATGTAAGAATAATATGATTTTTGTCAGAAAACCTTCTTGGTATAATTATTTAAGGACAAGTATGACCATCTGTAGATTATCTCATAATACTTTTGTCTTAAGGTTTCAAGAAGAAGAAAAACAGCTACCTACTAAAATCAGTACAGTATAAAATACATACTTTTGTTGTATGTGAAGGCAAAATATGTTATTGTAAATGAAGTTGAAAAAAATATAGTAAGTTTAAAATATATAGAAAGTTGAATTATCTACAAATGAACACTGCTACCTGTTAAGTCAATGACAATAACAATCAAGGTAACGCTAACTTAACGAAGAACGATAAGTGACAGTAATTATATATCTTCGCCAGTTTTTCTTCATAAAGAAATAAAAAATATTGCGCAGAAAGTTTCAAAAGAGAATAATGAGCAATTATTAACAAATTGTTTTACTGTTTGGTCAGTTGCAGCTCACTTTGCCTGCGAAAAGAATTCGTGGAAGACAGCCCAAATTTCTTGAGAAATTTATAAATCTAGATACTTTAAATATAGACACGGTGGATTGTGGAATGCTAAATTTGATTACTAAGATATTATTTCTGTTGATATGACTGCGTGTTATCCAGGAGGTTTTCTAGGCGAGAATAATGTTATAGATGTTTTAAAAGATTTCGACACCCCATCAAGAAATGACCAGAATATCAATAAATGGACTACTACCCGATTTTGATCTAACCGGAATCGCACTTATTATATCATTCTGGTTTGCTTGGGGTCTTCATCCGATTTGTTATGTAGACATTTCTTTGAGAAAACCTGGATTGCAATATTTTTTACGATATATGTTCGATTGTAAACTACTGATATCGCTGATTATAAGTGAGGCAATTATATATTATAAGAAATAGGCTGAAGTCTGGTTACCAATAGATGATAATAACAAACGCAAAAGTTCTTGATAAAAGAATAATCGGAAAATTTACTCAGGGTGGAGAATATTATCACAAACGACATGATGCTGGATTAATTTGAGATGATTCTAAATACGATTTGATAATCGTAGATGCAAAAAAGAAAGAAAAGATTTGTATGTCGAGACAATGCTTACATGTATAACGGAACACGTTTGGGTACAAGTCTGGCTATATCAATGATGTATCACCTCAGTATACACATCAAAGATCATATATGCTTGCTTTTGTTTCCATTAACTTGATATCGATGATTATGAGATTTCCTGACACCGTTGTTAGAGTTCCAACTGATTAGTGACTCAATTTGCAAGCGCTTTTGCACCATGGGGATCGTAGCGAATAAAAGAAGACACGTTATATGATTATTCTGAATCCGTAGATGTTTAAATAAAAAATACTTATCTATCAGAATTACGAATCGATAACTGTCGAGAGCGCCATAAATGTTCGATGCATTATGCAGAGATAAGACTCTTTATTAAAATGAACCAGACTGATGCGGAAATAGCTCGTGCTATTTAATTATTTAGACAGATATCAGATTTAGTTTACCTAACTCATACACGTAGACTCGCGCGAGACATCAGATAGAGAGACGTGTGAAATCATGTACTTATCATAGCGTCTTTATGTGCAAAAGTGAAACATGGACTCCTGATCGATTGGATAAAAAATATATACCCGGAATAATAATGTCGGATGAAATATATGCATGGTGTCTTTGGATATATTAAAATGTTTCTTAATTGGCTAGTATTAAAGTATACAGCTGTGACAATGTGTAGCGATTACGATCAACCTCAGCCATTTGTTGGAAAATCTCCCCTGAATTGGTTGAAGGATTTTGTAGATTATTACGAGGAGATAAATGATGATCCTAGAGCACTTGATCCATAATTAAAAGTGTTGAAGAATTAAATCAGACCACAGCAAAATAAAATTCAAAGTGAAATAATGTCAGAAACTTCCACAACAGCGTTTTGGAATAAATGGAGACCAAACGATTTGATAGTTGAAAGTAGAAAGATAGTTCGTGATAAACTTCAACATCAATTATTTCAGTTACAAAAAGACACGTTTTCATAATTGACTGTACCGTTATGTTATAGACAAGCTGATACACGAAGACAGAATACTGAAGTTCAAATTCCAGGACAGACTGAAAAACAGAATTTCGTATTAAATGATATTGGTCTGGTTCATTTAAGTGCTGTCAATGATGAGTTAAGAGACAAATATCAAGGACTCTAGGCTATGCAATAACGATACATTCATATCAGTGGTTAACTATTTCATGTATATATTTCTTTTGGATTATTGATGATCGAATCGAGTGGTCAATCGTAGTATGTCTCGCAGTATAATGAGTATGAAGAATATATCAGCTGCGAAGACTTATTATATATTTTACTGTCAGCAGCAACAAAATTGTTAATGATGCTTTAGTAAGAAACAAAAGCGCTGGTTACACACAAAGTGACATAAAAAGTAATTGAGCATTTGATAATGATGCCGAATTAATAAACAAAATACTGAAACAACAGCAGCATAATCATTGTGCGAGCTGTAATACAGTAATGTAATTGCAGCATTCGGATAAACATCCAAGACCATTAGGAAGAATAGTAGTCTTGGTCATACACGTGAAAATACGATGCCGACCTGTCTTGAGTGTAAACGACGTAGAAGTGCTAGTTAAATAATCAAGATGGTAATTGTGTATCTGCAATAATTACTTGTAATTGTTCACGTGTAAATTCACGCTGAGAAGCAGTTGAATCTAATGTATATATTGCAGATCTACCAGTAGATCTTGTTATACTAGATATTTTATATGTTATAATACTCTAAATAGGATCCTTCGCTCTTTTTGTACGACTTCAAGTTCACCAGGTTCAAATAGATACCTAACAGAAAACATTACCCAGTACGGGTTGTTTTGATAAATCATTTCGTTGTACGGGTATATATTATGTGTTATTGTATTAATGGTTGTCATAGAAAATGTTCGAGTAATTTCAGCTATTGCAGCTGGTAATATTCCAATCCATTATCGAGATCTTGAATTCTGAGTTGTTTACCTCGGATATTGACATCCAAATAACCACTTATCAAGAGTGCGATTAAATCATTTAACTGTTGGTTGATCACTATGAATCGCATTATATCCTCGTCATATTTTGACATTATGTTACTTTATTATCTATGCTACTACACCCTGATATGCTTTGCCAGGATCAACCTGTAATAACTGTGGCCATTGTACAGGTCATCATTGATAATTACGTTAAAAAACAAAAGCAACGTCTACTGCCGTTTTTGTTGATAATGGCTCTGTATGTTTGTATTCTACTTGCAACGTCAACATTGACGCCTTGTATCATGTGTTATGAATACAATATCACCCTGATCAACATCATTTGGAACAATGACGTAAAATTCCGCATATTCAATTATCTTAGACTGGTAGAAAAAGTGCCATATTGCCTGTCGTGATAACCAATCAGCGGCAGTAGAACGCTTGACACCTGCTGCTGCAGCGAGTTTACTAATTGCTCCCCTACCCCTCCAATATCCTCTAGGACTATAATAAACGGAGTCCATACTATTAATTACCGGCACATAATATTAGTTTACCCTCAATTGCAAATCGTACAAACCAGTTTGCTCATGATTTCTTGAAAGATGTATTCTTTATCGAATTAACGCGTGAATCAATTTCACATCTGCACTATGCCTATGGTGTAGATTTTAACTCTTATAAGATGCAATATGCATATTATATGCTTTATCAATTTAGTTAATCAGATACTCACCTGGTCTCGGTTGGTTTTGATGTTCAAGTCGGATACCAGGACAGCAGTAATTATATCATGTAAGATGCTCTTTCTCCTGGGTATTTAACCCATGGAGTTCCTTGTAATTTTGTTAATTTTGCGGCAATATGACCTCATCCTTTTTTTTAAAAAACCGACTGTGTCAGGTGGATAAATTGCATTGTTTTCGTACCGCATCGCTCAGATTCACCCGCCAGTGCTGGTCTATTATGTTTCGTTGTAAATGTTGCACTCACTCTTTACTTACCATAATATAGATCCATACTATTAATTATTCATCATGGATGTAATTGGTTGTTCGGCAATACGAAAACGAAAACCTGTTAAACATCAAGCAGAGCTTCCAAATTAAATTAGAATGATTATCATAGGTCCCTCCTGACGTGGAAAGTGGAAAGACATTCTTGTTACTTAATTGAATAATAAGGTGGTTAAAATGGGATACATTATATCTGATTGCTCCATATGTAGATGATCAGGGATGATATGATGTATTAAAATATATTATTGAAAATGTATAATCGTTCAATGAAGACATTGATGATAGTTTTTAACTGCATCCCTAATATAAATGAAGCGGCATCTGTTGGCGATGATAATGGAAGTATTACTGATTTGGTTGTATACTATGAAGTGATGCTGGATAAGCAATCAAATCCAGCTAGAATAGATACGGATCTGATTTACCTTACCCTGCGATATATACAAATACCTAAAGTGCTTAGAGACAATTTAAATATTATTGCTGTGCTTAACGGAGTTTATCCCCATACACTTATAAACATTACTCAGAGCTGGTGTAGTGGAGATATGGATATAATTAAATTTCAAAACCTTTTTTCAAAAGCGCAAGATACCTCATACGAATTTAAAACAATAGATTTACATGATCCTAGATCAAGATATCTAACCGGTCTTTATAAAATATTTGGGTGAGAGAATGATCCGATTTACAGCAGCACAGAGGGTGTGACCTCAATAATTGGCAATGTGGTAAACATCGCAGTGAGTTAGAAGTTTCGGTCTTGGCGTTCTTAACTCTCATGTTTCGTTTTCGTAGGAAGCATTAGTTTAGTAACGTGACGCTTCTGAAACTGACATGTTCACCCCATCTGCTGTTCAATGCTTTACGTTCTGATCTCAAACAAGCCCCAAATTTGTGATACGTGGCTGTCGACCTCCCACTCTCTGTGCGTTGTGTGTAAGCAGAATCAAATGTGCCATGTCCATGACAATAAACCTGATGAAAACCGTAGGGTAATTTATAATTTTGGTGTCAATGACCATTATAAACCGTGATGTATTCAGGCTGGTACCAGCTAATTTGATGGTAATTTTGTTTACCAATATCACAGTATGTGCTATAATTCTAGATGCTAAAAGTTCAAACGGTCAAGGAATCTGTCTCCTATTAATTTTAGTATTTCCATGAGTGTGTACGCTTCTTTTCTCAAATTTCATTTGTCCTTCTTCACTACATATCGTTTAGAGATAACGGTTATTATTTGTTTATCAGTTTGTAAACCAAATTATGTAATAACACCTCAAGCTACCACCTGTTGAATTCATTTATGTCAAACGTAATGCCAATCCTAGACACAGTCCAAACAAATAAAAACCAGTAATAGGCATAACAGGTTGTCTACAAAATAGTATGTTGTATAATTATACGCAACTACTTTTTTATTTTTGGGAACCTGATGTACTTGGGTGACACTTATTATGTAACTGGTCGTAAGTAAAGCAATCTCCATATACTCCTTCAAACTCTACATCTCTACATTTATGTGTGAGAGTAAGAAATAATACTATATCATTTACAATATGATTGATGCAAACTGTCGGCGAATTTATTATGCTGTTATCAGTGAATATTAGAGACGATGTTTAATGCAATGTGTTACCAATTTCATAGTAAATCTTTACAAATAGCATAGTAAGTGCTATGCTTCGATATGCACAAAAAAGAGACGGTACGTTTTGTTTTTGTATCCTATTCACTTCGTTAGTTCCGGGAATATGCACGGTTTCAAACAAGATTTGTCGTTCTTTACGACATACCGTTTTGAAATAAACGTTATAATTTGTTTCGTGTTTGAAACCGAAATATGTAATATCACTATTATAGTTACAACGTGTTGAATTCACAAGCAAACTTAATGTAGTCGTACACTAAATACACAACCCCATATTTTACAAACATTGTTAATGTAAACTGAAATATACATAAAATGCTAGATATTTAAATACTTACGGTATTAACCCATAAATGTAGCCTCGAATCAAACATGTTTCAAATTTGCATAATGAGAAGTTTTGAGCAGGATATGTTGCTCGAAAAAGAAACTTTGATTGTTTTGTTATTTTCTTTTTTATCTGAGGAGAAACGTCTGATTTATTTTCATAACAAAATTTAAATAACAAATATGAATTTTTTAATCAGATATGCCTTGATATTAAATCCTCATCATTTCTATGAAATTTCAGAATCACAACTTAAATGGTTTTTTTTGTTGTTGCAAATTTAAAGATGACGCTTAGTATTATATAGTAATGTAAGAATGTATACCAGTTCCCAATACCATCTTTCCTGTACACATTCCTAACCTATTTGCAACTTTCTTCAGACACAGATTACAAACCATTAGAAATACACTTGACAACAGACTCAAAATGATTCCTCGTCACTAGTGAAGATACATAATTTCAGCGACAATCATTAGGAACATATGACGTGTCGCTATGGAAATAGAACGGAAAATCATGAAGAGGAGACATACAAAGTCATTTGTACTTAATCTAATTCCTACATCATCGACGCTTGAGTGTTTAGACCCAATATTGTCTTTAATAACTTCTGTTTCAATATCTCTAAATCTGGGGAATTCCCATCAATTGTCAAAACTGCCATAGAATCGCTTCTTCTGAAGAAACCAACATTTGACCATGACGATTTAAAGAACTACAGCTGAGTGTCTAATCTCCCATTCATATAAAAAATGTAAAACACGTTGTTCTACCCCATCTCCTATCTCGTTTGAGTTCATACAGTCCTTTTTAGTAAAGTACGGTGTGCATATCGCCATTGCCACAGTACTAATACTACACTTACGAAAGTATTTCATGACATTATATCTGCTTTGGATAGAGGTAATATTACATTCCTCACCCTCCTTGATTTGTCTGTAGCATTTGACGCAAAATACCATGGTATAGTATTTCATCGTATCCATCGTATATTTGGCATTCCCAATTCAGCCTTGCATTGGTTCAAGTCCTAATTTGTCGACAGGATATTTCAGCATATAACCTTCACCCGCTCTCAAGAGTCATAGAACATCTCCCAATGTCTCACAAAATGTATGTTGATGACACCGACATAAACAAGTCTATTCACACAACTGAAGTTTATGCTACCATCCAAGGAGTAAATATGTGCACTGCTGATGTGAATTCATGGATGACACGTGATTAGCTGTAGTTCAATGATGATAACACCTGGGCCATTCACATCCATTACCTCAAAAAATAAATATCAGCAACACCAACATTAGGTTCATACAGTCCGTACAAAAACTTGATGCTACTCTAGCTAGCTAGATAGCGCTCTCATTTTTCACCAACATTTCAAGAAGATATGCAAGGCTGCATATATGACGCATCAGCTTCATTCCAAAATATCTTTCAGTTGATGCCGCTAAAACACTTGTTTGTTCATTAGTTCTTTCAAGACTGGAATATTGTAACTCATTTCTGTATGCATCGTCTCAATTTCCACTCCAAAAATTTCAAACAATTCAAAACACAGCTGATCGGATCATCTTTAGAGTACCACGATCGGAATACACCTCCAGAACTGCTCTGTACCCTACACTTTCTATCCATTCGATCCGAAATCGAAACAAAAATATTCTCTGTGCTATGCTTCAGTTATGGACTCCATGTCAACATACATATTAGTTCTCACACAAGTTAACACCAGCAAGGTAATTACGCTCCTTTCCTGATAATCGTATACTCATTAGTCTTACTATGAAAAAGAAATCATATGCGAAACGTTCTTTAGGCGGCCTTGGTCCAGTGACGTGGAATGAATTGCATATTGAAATTAAACATAAATAAATGTTGCTCTCTTTCAAGGGAGCTATTAAGCCTCACCTTTCTCGACTGAAAGAACACACCTCAATCCGTTTATACCTCAGATATTTTCAGCATTGCTTGTTTTCCTATTTCATGAGATTTTTTTTGTTGTATTCATTTTGTATTTAGTTATTTTAATAATTAGGCACGATACACAGTCCTCATTGTTATTATTAGTATTCATGATATCAGGATTATACTCTCGCTTTCAAAATCCATCTCACTTCTCTCCCCTAACTAATCATTTTAAATAGTTATTTCTCTATTTCTCTGCCCAGTCAGTAAGGGCACTGAAGTGCTGTTCTGCACCAGCTGGTCAATTTGCTTTCTCCCGACCTAGTTGCAAGACTGTATATTGTGTGGAAGAAGTGGTTTCCTCTAATTGATGAAAAACAAAGTGTTAACTCCTATGGTCTTTACAAAATGTAACATTATTTAAAAGATGTCTCTCAATTCATCATTTCAAATGGCTATGTGATGTGGTACCTTTAATATTACTAGTGTCACCCTATAATCTTAACAATTTTTAAAGGTTCTAAATGTTATAAGTAAATAACAAATTTGATTGAAGTAAGACAAATGGTGTTTAATCTTCTCCAATCTATTCACATTATGCTATTGTGAAAACAAGATAAATGTGCAGTGGAACTATATATGTTAAAACAATAATGATAGCCCATAAAATAATATTATTTGTAATATGATGACTATGTTAATTATACTAACGATAATGTTATTGTATTCATAAAACGTGTTTTAGAGAAGATGTGTCTTACATATGTCATCTGCGTGCACATTTTAGTTTCAATTTGGACATTGGGAGAGATGGATGTTATTGACATGCGTACATGTTAGATTGGAACGGATAGTCCTATGTTATTCGATGGATTAAAGGTTAGATACACAAAAGAAAACAACACATAATCTAGCTCACATTATACATATATCACTAACATATTAAAACAATGCGACAATGTGTTCTCTTTTTATGATTGTTGGTAAACTTACTGAAATCATTTCACTAAACACGAACTGATGATCCATGCTCGTGTTGGCACATGTCTTTGTCTTAAAACTCTCTCCCTACGTACAAAAAATGCTAGAGGTTATGTGAGGCTGCTAACGATCGTCTTTGATTTCATATCGAGACTATTTGATTATACTGCATCCATTATCATCCAATAAATGTAGGAATTATCATGTCTCACTTAAAATAACTTGCTCACCACTAGGACAACACGCCATGTATCGAGCACTAGTCGCCTACTAGTTAATATTTTCATTTGTGATAGCATGTTATTCAAACAGGTTTAATGGTAGAGGATTCGTTACTTATATATATATTACTGACTGAGCTAGATTCATAAGTATAAAGCTTTGAGAACTTTAATACTGAATCTGGAGTTCAGGCTGATTCTGTATATGTTTCCAAAAAATCCTACATTATTGGATCATATTAACTAAAGAATACATTAGCCAAATTAAATAGTTAGTTCAAGTAAGATCCAATATTGTGCTATAATCGTAAATAATTGAAGCTTCTGCATGATAGTACAGCTATTACACAATATATACCCTATTAGTCTCTTAGTCTCATGTTAGTCACATTATTCAAACATAAATCTTTTACATGAATTGTCTTATTTAAATTACCGATATGATCACGGATGGAAGATTGTACAATTATGAGTGAAATTGAAAATCCATATTGTCCATTTTTTTTTTACTAGGACCAGAAACTATTAAACTTCCAACATGACTATTGATATGCTGATTAAAGTGCCATGCGATACTTTTTTGTGGGTTGTTGGGTGATTGTACCATCATGGGTGTGGTAGGTCCTAATCTGCATGATCAGTCATTTATTGAAATAACAAGATGTTTGAAATAATTTAATTTTTCCTTTGTATTTATGTTTTAAAATAATTTTGTTTTTTGAACTTATTGGTCCATACCAATATTAACCATTTTTTTTTAAACTCAGACTAGTTACGTGAGTTAGTAAATATAAATCGATAATTCGCTAATCTTGTTGAATGTTTCGGTGTCTACTTCGGTGGCTACAAAAGAACGAAATAGTCATTCCTTGCAAAAAGCTAGTTACACATAAATGTATTAGTTGACTTCTGTTGTTTATGGCTGGTGAGCACACCAGGACACTTCGATGAAAAGCCTTTTAACATATTGCCGTACTAGCTAATGCGTTTCTTTAAGGAAATTGTCATGGAATGATATGTTTAGTGACACGTTGTAAAATCATTCCGATATTGTATGTTACATATTCAAGTTACTTATAAAATTTTGCAATGATTTTATGTTCTTTATGAATATTCTTAAAACATTGCATTAATGTCATGGAATCAGTATTAGAAAATAATATTTCAACGTTTAATGAATTGCATGTTTACTGTCATATGAATATTGGCGTTGCTTGTTTAATAAAATAACGGAAGGGTAGAAATAATGGTGTTACGACCGAAAAATGTTATGTTTTCATTTTTTTATCAGAAACATTAATTTACAAACGATATAGTTCCAGAGCATTAAACGAAACGCTAGAACCCTTTCCCACTACAATACATTATCAGTTAATATCAAATACACATATATAATAATTGTGTATGTTAACATGGCTATGTGATTCAACCTCTTTAAGAAAGTTATAAAATATACATCGTGTCAGTAACTAAATAAATCCTTGATTCGCCAGAGTTTAATGTTTCCAAAGTTAAAGTATTTCTTCAAAATTGTTGATGTACGTATAAGTATAGTCTCCCCATCATAAGCATTATGATTTATAGTACTACATTGTCGGCGTCGTTGGCAGCGGTGACGAGGTCAACACATTTTTCCATGGACTAACTTGAATAACTTCACAGGCATAAGAATGTCCGAAGGACACCATAATGCCTTTAAAATTCTTTGTTCAACTGATTTAGTTATTTGTTACAAAGTCTATTCTCATGATTTTGGTCATGTTCAAATCGACTTATGGTGCTACCGAAAACTAATATGACCACAATAATCATGTATGATGAATTAAATATAAGAACAAGATAATGACATTTCATGTATGCTATTGAGAAATATTGAAGCTAATTTAAAACAACATATTAAATGTATTCACTACTCAGCCTTTAAAAGTATTATGAAGTAAAGACATTAGATTTAAACCTTTTGCCTACACTTGTAAAACTAGTCAATTAAGTAACCACCTACTTAAATACAAACTGATGTTGATCAACTTGTGGTGTTGAATTATTTTGTAATGTCTCAAATCTTTCTCCTTCTGTTTTGTAAACTTCTGTCAACATTTTCTAAGTTGTATATCAACATTACCAACAGTTGTATTTTGCTTTTTATTGAAAGTAGAAGTATCATTTTCATCCTTGATTCTAATATGTTTTCATATGTAATACTACTTTGTAAAACTCGGATTTATGGAAGACAAGGACATTAAGATATAGTGTCGGATTTGATTCAGGATAATTTAACTTTCTCTCTATTTTAAAGAATACAATTATTCAACAAATGACAGAAAATGAAAAATATAATGTAAAAATTTATTCCAAATAATACTTTTAAAGTGTTCGTAGATTATACTGTGCAAGTTGTTATTGGAAATAATAAAAAAGTGACGATCATTAACAATGGGTGATAGTAGTAAGGATAGTCCCAAAATGTGGAACGGGGGATACTAAGCGTATTCTGAAAGTAGCTGGATATAAATATTGACTATTTGACAAATTATACTATTTTCAAATATATTTTGACACACAGAGCAAACTAAATGATACTATAAAAGCGGCAAAACTTAGGGTAACTGAGTAACTTCTATTGAGATGCGTTAATTTGAGATAATGATTGCGGTCAATGTAACTTTCGATATATCTATATATTGATATATCGAAGGTTCTTGAAAAATGCACCAGAAGATCCCAGTAATGACTTAATTTCTTTATTTATCTGATATATAACATACAACACAATAGGTCCATAACGACTAATGAGGCACAGCTGATTGTATAAAGAAATGTTCCTTATTTATTTCGATTAGGGGATAGAATATCCATGAACAATGGAAGAATATTCAAAGATTCATGACACATACATGAATAAACAATGTAGGATATATATATATATATATATATATATATATATAATTTCATTATCATTTTCAAAACGTTTTGTGAATGTGCATTTTATGGAAGATATAATTAAAAATACAACTAGTATGTACATTGCAATATAATTTCCTAACTTTTATTATGCTGTATCGATTGTCTGATACATTATACATTATATATACTATCGGAGCAGCAGACGGGGCAAACATACCAACCTTGTATGTCCATTAGGCTTCTAACAAAAAACCGTAGCGTTAATTAGGCCGAATTCTTTATAGAAACGTCCATTTAACATCCAACGTCTTACTGCAGTCAATTAGTGTTAACTAGAGTTCTAACAATTTCATCGTAAAAAAGCGACATTAATTAGTAGCATCCTAATAGAAAAAGAAACAAAATTGATTGAAGCAATATGACACCAAAATCGTTGCATCTGCCCCGCCCCTTCTGCTGCTATGAAAGGACAATCTTTTAATGATTTCAGCCGAATATTTGATTACGTCCGACACGATATCTTGATATAGGATCATACAAATTTATCGTTACAAATCCATGTGGGATTGACTGAGCGCGACTAAAGAAATTTTAGAAAAATTATAATCCATATCACCTCCGCACCAGGTCTGGTGAATATTTCGTAGCGTATGTGTATCAACTCCATTGAACACAACAAGAATATTACAGTTATCTCTGCTCACCTTTGGAATTTGTGTGCATCGTTGAGTGACATATATCACGTCAGTGTTTTTATGTCTGCTTCTGGAAAATATCCTAGCGGGATCTTTATGATTGTCTAACATGATATCATCATAGACGACCAAGTTGTTAATACTCCCATTGATATCATCAATACTAGGTGCATCCTCGATATCTGTTATAAACTCAATAATACCCTCGCCGGTGATTTCTACTGCCTTTTCGTAAATATCTTTTAGCACCTCGTAGCGTAGCTGATCATCTACAATCGGTGCTATTAAATACATTTTGTCCCATTTCATCCATCTCGTTATTAAATAAATAGCAGTTGTGTTTTTCCACCTCCAGATGGGCCGATTATAATCATTCTAATAGAATTTGGTAGCTCTGCACGATACTTAACTGGTTATCTTGCTTTAGTCGCTAAAAAGTCAAATACATTCATGATATTATATATAAATTATGGAACTATATTGTGTGAAATGTAAAACGCGTACTGGCACAAACGACTTGACGACGATTACAACGAAAAATAACCGATCAGCACTAGCTGATAAGTGTGTACAATGCGCTACAAACAAATTCGGATTTGTTTCTTTGAAATCAGCAGATCATATTTAAAAAAAAACGAGGAGATGATATTGCAGCCAAGTTAATAAAATTACCGGGAACACCATGGGCAAATACCCAGAAGAAACAAACCTTCCAGGGTATAGTTATTGTGGCCGGGAAACACGATTAGATATCAGATTAGATGATCAAAACCAATCCCGACCCTGTGAATATCCAATTGATAAAGCTCATGATGTTGCTAATAAAAGCAGTAATTTGCAACACAGACATCTCGCAGATGTGAAATTAATTCACGCGTTGAATTCTATTACTGATAAATCCTTCAAAGAAAAATTGGCTTCATGGTTAGTAAAATTAGCGATGAAAGGTAAATTAATGCTGGGTGCTGATAATTAATAAAAACATGAAATCTATTTATTATTTTCCAAGATGATACTGGAGGGGTAAAGCAGCAATCAATAAACTCGCTAGCGCCGCAAAGGTAAAAATACCACTGCGGCTAATTGGTAATCCAAACAGGCGATATGGCAAATTTATCTACCAGCGCCTAAACAAATTAACGACTCGAATTTTGATGTGACCGTCACTACTGAAGTTCATCACGCCGATATATTTTTTCTGACGCATGATGGTTTTTACAAATACGCGCTAAATGTAGTTGATGTTGCGAGTCGATACAAACAAGCAGACCCGCTAAAGACGAAGTCATCTACTGAAGTAGCTTCTGAATTTTGAAAGGATTTATCGATAAGGTCCTCTGTTCTGGCCAAATCTATTACAAGTTGATCCTGGCAAGGATTTTCAGGGTGCAGTCCTATCAACAATGAATAATCATAATGTCACTATCAGACGAGGGCATACTGAATTACATCGCGATCAGGCAATAGTTGAACGATTTAATCGGACACTTGTTGAGCGGTTATTTGGATATCAATACGCGAATGAATTTATTCAGGATTAACGATCTCGGGAATGGGTCAAGAGATTATCAGGCGTAATTACCGCGCTATATAACAAGATTACTCGAACAATAAACATGAAAGCTAGCAACGCGATTAAAAAGAAGCATATACCCGTACAAAAACCGCAATATTATTTTTCAAGACAACCAATACTAGGCAATGTCACTGTTAGGTATTTAGATGAATCAGGAGAGCTTGAAGGCGGTAAAAAAGAGAGCTACTGATCCTATTTGGAGTGTCACTATGTATAAAATATCTAGCATAACATGATCTACGGGTAGACCAGCAATCTATAGATTGGATTCAACTGCCCCTCAGCGAGGACTTACTCGTGAACAACTACAAGTGATACCATATTATACTCAATTACCGCCGCGTGGTCTTAACTAGCACCTCCGCGTCTGTTGCACTCAAGACAAGTCAGCATCACATTATCTCTAGTGTGATCAATACTGTTTTTTTTCTGTATACGGTACAATGTCTGGGGTCCTTATTCGACCAACACCAACTCAATATACAATTGCAACTCGCGCAGAGTAGTAGGTGTATAAAGGGTTTCTAGCGCATTTCCATCATTTTCCACCCTCCATTTGCCAATCTAAGGCTTTCTAAAAAAAAAAAACTTTATTCCTACCAATATCGACATAACCCTTATTTTGACAAATCAAGGGCTGCAAAAAGTAGCGCATTTTCCATATTTTTTGCCATGGTTGAAACCGTTATTTGTCAATCTGAGATATAAGAAAAAAACAGTGAATTTCCATCAGATTGGTAAATTACGGGCTGTATCAACTAAGAGCAATTTTCGTATTTTCCATCGCGAAATATATCTTTTGATGCTGTCGAC
Organism: Unio pictorum; assembly: GCA_030141615.1. Taxonomy (NCBI): domain Eukaryota; kingdom Metazoa; phylum Mollusca; class Bivalvia; order Unionida; family Unionidae; genus Unio; species Unio pictorum. The sequence continues at coordinate 8,597,847 of JARLTB010000220.1, read as the reverse complement.
GAGGCCTCAGATTGATGAATCAAGGGTTGCATCAACTAATTTTGTATCACCCTCACTTTGTGAAGACACTGTGAGGACTCTGCGATGGGGTTATATAATTTTCTATCAGGAAGGGTCAGATTGGCAAATCAAGGGCTAATGAACGAAGCGCAGTTTTCTTTTTTTGTATCGCGAAATATATCTTTGACAGGATTATAACCCTGACTCTGTCAGGATGCTGACAACAAACGCATTTTTTATGGTAAAAAAAAATAATCGCTGTTGTGTATATCAAGAACTAGTTATGCGATAATGACCTATCGCGAGTGTGTTAATGTCATAAGCGCAGAATCGCTTGTCATCGAAATTGATCAAACCGGATTTGGTAATCTGTTCAGTTGTTATTTTATACTTTACACACCTAATCGCGGTCATCGTTGCTGTATGATTTTTTTTCAACTCTGGTAACAACATCATGATACATATCGTGAGTGAAATTTTTCTTCACATTAGGTTTCTTGATACCCTTCGCTTTCATCATATTTTTCGACTGATCCAGCGCGAGCACTGAGAACATGTTTGGACGCAATCCAATAAACTCTACGATGAGATTGAAACACAATTCATCTTTGAACTTCCCGATTACTTTTTTGGTGGTTGCATCGTGATACTTTCCTGTCAAGTCGGACAGATCAAATAATTAACGATGATCATAGACATCTTGATAGGTATTGTAACGTGATGGGATCCGAAATAAATCCATAAAATAATTCTGCTATTTACAAGTTTATTTACAATATACACTATGTACACTCCTTTCGCCTTGTGTTGCATTACACAAGAAAACCCATACTTTCTGTAGCGTTACCATCTAACTATCCGTTAGAACAGAGAGAGAGAGAGAGAGAAAATCTAAATGATCCTTTCACACTGAAAGCTACAAAACCTCTCACCTCTCAAGTCTGTTAATCTTCTTAAAATCACTTTGCTAGCCCATAATTCAGTCTAGTTCCAAAACCTGATACTTGACACATGTAAACAGACAAGGATTTTCACACCCTAGGGTCAATGCCCTCAGCCAGATTGTTCTGTTATAATTAACAGTTCTGATTGTTTCAACTAGTGCTATAGGGAAAACATGAATGCCCTTATCATTGTAGCATCACTCTCCCCAGGTATCTAATTTCATCACACTGCCCACTTCTTTGAAAACATGTGTCCCACATATTACGGTCTGGTTCAATTCAATTTCTTTACATAAATTACAATGAACTTTTTGTTTTGGCAGAAAGTATGCCATCGTATTAGTACTTTTAAGACATTATTTATGAAGCCATCTGCTATACAAGTTCACAAAATCTAAAATAAAATGAGATATAAAAGTTTGAAAACATTTTCCTACTCTAGTCAGCTAAATACTATTTACACACTAAGCACTTATGCCCAATGAAATAGTCCACAAGTATTTGTAAGGCAATTTAGTTATTTACACATTTCTACTAATTTAAGTCACTTGATAGACACAGAACACAGTCACTTTATTGAGCCTGTTCATGTTTTAGTTCACTCTACACTCCAGGCTCAAATCTCTGCGGTGGGCGTCGCACCCGCTTGCCGCGCCCATACTCCGTAACATCCTGAATGCCAGTCTCACTGTCTGACCGGTCGGATTCATTTTCATCACTAGATCCACTGTTAAGAATTTCCTTCTTCGTGTTAACATTGTCCTTCAACCAGTTTGTACTGTCGCCATAGAATGGTTTTAGTCTACTATAATGAACCACTCGCGGTTTATGTGTTGAAGATTTTCGAATGCGATATACCAGGTCACTGATACATTTTAGAATAAGATAGGGTCCATCCCAATTTGACTGTAATTTCGGGCTAATCCCAATTTTCCTTTTGGGGTCATGTAGCCACAACGCGTCTCCTGTCTTATACGTTTTAATGTATGCCCGGTAGTCGTTGTACAATTTCTGCTTTCGCTTGCATTATTTATGTGTTCCCTAGCTAACTCATGGGCACAATCCAAGTAGGTCCTTAATTTTGATATAAATTCTGTAGAATTCCTGGACTCCAAAGACTTTTCATTTAGAGTTCCATACATCAAATCAATGGGTAACCGCACTTCTCTACCGAGCATCATTTAATTTGGTAAGAATTTCGTTGAGTCATGAGCAACACTACGGTATGCCATGAGTGCCAGTGGCAGTATATCGTCCAAGTTTTTCTGATCCTTTCACACGAGGGTAGCCAGAATGTTCTCGATTGTCTGATTGAAACGTTCGACCATTCCATCTGATTGTGGATGAAGAGCAGTAGTCCGCGTTTTATCTACCCCTAAAAGGTTACACATCTCCTTGAACAAATTCGACTCAAAATTTCTTACCTGATCTGTATGAATTTGCATCGGTACACCGAATCGAGCGATGAACTGATCCACTAGAACTTTTGCTACAGTCTCTGCCTCCTGGTCTGGCATCGCGAAAGCTTCTATCCATTTCGTGAAATAGTCCCCTATCACAACGACATACTTGTTTCCATGATGTGACACAGGGAAGGGTCCCAAAATGTCTATGGCGATTCGTTCCGTTGGTGCACCCACATTATAAATTTTCATTGGGGCTCGGTTAGCTTTATATGGCCTTTTTCGTGCGGAACACTGACCACAACTACGACACCAGTTTTTAACATTTCCTCCTACACCCGGCCAGTAGAATCGCTCCCGTATTCTAGAAAGAGTCTTGTTCACTCCCAGGTGACCAGCAGTAACGGCATCATGCAAGTTTGCAATAACATCATCCCGAAATACGGCCGGGACCACAAGCTGCCAGGAAATTTGCTTGCCCGTCATATCTTCCCATCTTCGGTACAAAACCCCACCCCGGAGTTTCAACCTGTCCCACTGACTCCATAAAGCCTTCACCGCTGTATTTTCCTTAGAGATTTTAGGCCATTTCGGGCGCTCACCAGACTTTTCTATACAGTTGATTATGTAACCGATATCCTTATCCTCTCGCTGAGCCTTCCTCAGTTCTCTTGTCGGAATTCCTACGATCCACGAGGATTCTTCCTTCTGCTCGCCCTCCTTACTACCTCGCAGAACATCACAGCGAGGACGTTTTCTGGCGCTTTGTGACGCACTCCTATCCTTACTCTCAACATTTTCGCAATGTGAACAGTCTAAACAAGGCCTACGTGACAGGCTATCAGCGTTTTGGTGTTTGACTACCACGCGGCAACACCTGATGCTCTTCAATTCCACAGTGGCACATTTCACTGGTTGACCATTCAGCTTAAATGTATTAGTTCCAGCATCTATGACACACTGGTTTTTTTGGAGAAAGTCAAAACCAAGAATTCCATCGATAGCTTCGTCGATTTCCGCCACCCACACCGCGTGCTTAACTTTCGTATCATTTATCATGATATCCATATTTCCCACGCCTCTTGTTTGGATACACTTTCCATCAGCCATTTTCATTTGTTGACTGGCCGGTTCCAAATATGGTTTCTGTAGGTTAGACATTTGTTCATAGATGTGACTATTAATTATCGTAACAGTTGCACCCGTATCGATGAGGAAATTTACTTCCCTCCCTTGAACTCTGCCTGGTATGTACATTCCTGATCCATGGCTAGAAATTCTAGTGCTACGGGGTTGCGTCCTGCCCTGTTTACCCTGCCAGTTCTTAGTTGCTTTTAATTTCGAACAGTTCTTCTTTAAATGTTCCTCACTGCCACAAATCCAGCACTTCTTCGAATCTTGCCGATTGAAGAGTCTTTCAACGCGCTTTCTCTTTAATGAATCAAGTTCTACTTTAATTTCTCTGATTTCACTTGATAATTCTTTGATGCATGCCTGAAGGTCCACTATACCGGATGCTGAATATTTTACATCATCAACACCAATATTTCGAACTTGAGTTGTCATGCGACGATCCCGTTGTTTATCTGCGCTTTGAATAGCCTCCAATTCAACTGCTAACCTTGTGACCTCTTCCAATATTTTAGGATGGCTTTGCTGAATACGAAGCCTCATGTCCGAGTCTGTCAGAGCGTCAATAAAATGGTCCCGGCCCAGCGTGTCTATTAGTTCAGTTGGAGCCTTTTGGTAGGCTCTCCTGCTTAAGCGTTTTACCACCTGAGCTACTTCTGGCAAAGTTTGATCTCGCCTCCGTGCGAGATTTTTAAGTTGCACCCTGAACAATTATGTTTGATTTTCTGAGCCAAACCTCCTGCTCAGCGCGTTTGACAATTCTAAATACTTTCTCCTCTCCGAAGATTCTAAATCTGCTAGTACTGCCTGTGCACTTCCTCGTAAATTTGATGCCAGAAACATTGCTTTTTGGTCTTTAGTCCAGTTGTTAATTTCAGCAACAAGTTCAAAGTGAACTCTAAAATCTTTCCATGGTTCCGAACCGTCGTAGGTTGCTGGCCTGACTAATGGCTTTTTAAAATTTATATTCAAACTGGCGTCTGCGCCATATCCTAGACTTATCAGGTCTTCCTGACAGTTTCTGTTCCCACTGGTGTTTGCCACATTTTCCAGACTTGTAAGGTTTCCCTGAATTTGTCTCTCAAGTGCCTTGCATTCCCGTTCTAGCTTTTTATTTCTTCCAGCTGCGACCTACTTTGCACATTAAAAGTAGGAGTTGACGTTTGTAACGTTGTACCCAAACCTGTGTCGGGATTTCTCCGATGTCCAAAAATAATTGTTGGAGTATCAAGCCCTCCCTCCGCTATTTTTGTTGTTGTTGTTGTTGTTGTTGTTGACACAATGAATGAGAATATTTTCTGAATCTGTATAAATCCAATACGTAATCCTCACTAATATCACTGTAATTTAAGTCCTGGAGTCAACTGTAAGAGAATCAGTCCAAAAGAAATACACTAGCTACGATACATTTCGTTGCCGAAATACTAAAACAAACCCACACAACTGACAGAATAATCCACTAAGTGTGTGAATATCCCATCGCTGCCACCAAAATTTGTAACGTGATGGGTTCCGAAATAAATCCATAAAATAATTCTGCTATTTACATGTTTATTTACAATATACACTATGTACACTCCTTTAGCCTTGTGTTGCATTACACACAAAAACCCATACTTTCTGTAGCGTTACCATTTAACTATCCCTTAGAACAGAGAGAGAGAGTGAAAATCTAAATGATCCTTTCACACTGAAAGCTACAAAACCTCTCACCTCTCAAGTCTGTTAATCTTCTTAAAACCACTTTGCTAGCCCATAATTGAGTCTAGTTCCAAAACCTGATACTTGACACATGTAAACAGACAAGGTTTCTCACACCCTAGGGTCAATGCCCTCAGCCAGATTGTTCTGTTATAATTAACAGTTCTGATTGTTTCAACTAGTGCTATAGGGAAAACATGAATGCCCTTATTATTGTAGCATCACTCTGCCCAGGTATCTAATTTCATCACAATATCATTGTTACAATCTCTGCCTGGTATTTCATACAACAACGAATCAGTATCAGAGAAGCATAAGTTGGCGCCCGGCCATTTCTTCTTGGCGAATCCATAGTGGAAATCGTACATCAGAGGTTTTGAAATATCAGGCACGGCAGCACCAATATAGATCGGTTTATCATGTACGACTTCAGTTTTGTGCTTCTTTACGATCACGAGATCATCTTTGATAGGGATTCTTCCCGCAAATGAATTTCATGCGACTGATTTGGAAAACCGTTTGGTTTCCCCGTTGGCTAATTCTATGTTGCATCTATTTCTGACATTTTCTAGCATTTTCCGAAAACAGAATTCACCATTAGTTTGGAGAAATCTTTTTTGAAATTATCAGTGGCTGCAGTGCGCATATCAGTGTTGTACTTGACATAATCAGCTAACCATCTGGATTGACTTATTGCTAGCGCGCGATGCACTTTTGTAACAATGAGACCAGCTTGCACTGCTTGATGTAGTAATCGATAATGACATACATAATTTCGTTTCGGCAAGAGATTATGAATCAATTTTGGAATATTGTTCTGTTTGTTGATTCTATTCGCTAGTTGAGACGGCGAGAGCATCGAATCATCGACAACCATTTTTTTCTGGCATGAATGGATAATCGGTCGGTCGGTCAATAGTACTAATTTGACGCCAATACGCGCCAACATCGCATTGGGTGATAGATTCGGGGATGAAATAATTATTGGCGGCTGTCATAAATTAATTATTGATGAATTATTCGGATCAATCACAGAAATGAAATTAACTTTGAAATCGGCTATTAATTTTATTCGCGGATTCTCTTCAAGAATTGCACGCAGAGTCCATTTAAGAGATTTTGAAACGCCGCTAAAAGGTGTCCAAGAGTATATTCTATCATAACCATCTAGTTCCGATCTTGTAATAGTTAAATTGTTTCGCTCGATGCGGATTCAGTCTATTCCTGCTTGATTTGATCTGGAGTTAGATTCTTAGGCGGTTTGCTAATCAATGATTGATATTCCTCGGCAAGTATACGATCGTTTGATTGCTTATGACGGTTTATCCGCGGGGCTAGTTATTTTAACGCTTCGAGAGTTTCTTGAAATTATCTTTTATGCTCGTCCAACGATAACATTTTGACTGTTTCTCGGAGAATTTGTAGTTGTTCCTTTGATTTGGGATATTTATAATTTTATCATGTGAGTGTCTGATATTTGTTAAAAAGCTCTTTTACCAGACTATGACGTGTGGTTTTTGTCTTCGCCATTATATATATATATATATATATATATATATATATATATATATATATATATATATATATATATATATATATATATATATATATATATGTATGTATATGTATATAATCTCTAAATAAGTTTAAAATATTACAGATACTTGTCTAAACAATTAAATAATAGTTAATTATATAACCGATATGGTATTCCAAATCGGATACAATAATTACTAATGGCTCAATATTGGCATCAAAGAATTATGTGGAAGATTTTGTTATGGAGAATACTGTTGGACACATACTCTTCTAAAAAGAAGAAAACCAGAAATGTCAGGCCCTCGTCCTTGCTTGGGATGAGGTAGAGGGCTTAAAGGTACATATTTGATATGTAATCGGTGTGGCGGTAATAAATATCGAGCACTAGCAGCGTACTATCAAATGCGATCACCAAAGCATCTAATAATAAATGAAAAATTCCCAACCGTTGAAGAGTTTCTAGCAAATCATCGCAAATCAGAACATAATCATTTATTGGTGTACAAATTAATCCTAGCATGTCTGTTGTTGCCGAAATCTAAGAAAATCGAAGTCTGTAAATCAATTTTACCTGATTCTATCGCGGCTTGTAAAATATGATATGATTCAAGATAATATTTGTCATAATTCATCAAATAATATTTTCCTGATTGTTATGGTTGATTTAATATCATTATCAATAATTGGTACTAACTCGTTGCCAGATCTTGTAAATGTCATAATCAAATAAAGTGGAAGCAAATAGTGCTCCTCAAGCGTGGATAGATCAATGATTGGTTTTTCATAAAAATAACCATCATGAATGGAATTCAATGCGAATAAATCGTCAGAAGAAGCAATTATTATACTCTATTATTGACGGCTACACCAATTTAATTATTGCGAGATTGAATAAATATCGTATATGAAATGTTCGACGAAGGAATTCAAAGAAATATTTGCAAACAAAAATAGAACGAGTCCTAATATGTGCCACAAAGTAAAATATCACAATGATAAAATCCAATCAAAAATTCACCATATGGCGGAAAATTCATTTATAAAATGATGGAAAACAGAAACGACGTCGCAAGAGCGCGACTACAGTATAAATTACAACAAAAAAATCGCGCTGAAGTGTTATAATTATATTATTTATTGCCGCTACTTTATAATGCCGTGATGAAATACCATCCTAAAGTTTCACTTGAACACGTCAATCAAATATGAATCGATCAAGCAAAACGAGATCTTCACACAAATGTCAAGATGAAATTCAACAACAACAAATTCTCTATGACTAAGAAAGGTCCAGATGGTAAAAAACTATTATGTACTATAGTTGAGAATAGAAACGAAGCAGCGAGAATACGATTATGGGTTAAAATGAAAAACAAACAACAACGACAGCCTTGACAAGTCAAGGGATTAGTGACCTAATAGTTGTATCGTTGATGGAGCAAGTGTCAGAAATATTATTTTATTAGGAAATATGACAGTTTCTCCACCCCTCCGAGGTATCAACAATTAGTCACTGTCTACTAACTCATCAATAAACTCTCGATATATATATCAATGTTCATCATACCGCCTTGAAATAATCGCCTACAAATATCAGCTGCTTCATTAATTATTTCTGGTGAGTTATTTTCAGCTCGTTTTCCTCCTAAGAGAATCTCTAATCGCGTTATATCCCTGAGAATATTACCAGGACAGCTAATTAGGCCACTACCTGAAATGGGGTTTCTAACTCTACTACAAAATCCCATTCCTGTTGCAGGGTCAACTTCTCCTCTATCAATGCTATCTCTATCTATGCTCAATTCTGGAGGGGCATATAACGGTGGCTGTTGTGTTATATCATACATTTTTGATTCAGCTTTTCCTATTGCTTCTTTAAATTCTTGATATTTTTTTATCCTTTTCTGATGCTCTAGTCGAGTCTGTATGCACGCGATATAATCCATTTTGCCATGATTTTCACTAGGAAGATTATAATCATCATGGATGTAATTTCTTCTCTGAGGAAAACTCCTAAGAGCTAAATCAGCTAATTCTTCAATATTTGAATTCATACCTTTCATTTCATCTAATTTACCAGGAAGGAATTTAGTATTGAATGATACTCGTTCTTTTGCAGTAGCGCCTTGTTCTTTTTCTTCAGTTTGTGGGGAGCTAACATCAATACCATGTAATCGTTCAATTTCATCTTGTTCTCGTTCTCGTTGTTCTTGTTGTCGTGCAGCTGTTATTATCTCGCCAGGAAGTGTTCTTAAAGATTCTTTCGTTTGTTTTGTTCGTTCTGCGACCTTTTCAAGCACGGGAAGAATGGGGTTTTCCGCTCTTTTTCCTTCCTCAGAGATATCCTCATATATTGCCCGCTCCATTTATGTCTTGATATCCTTGGTTGCTGTAGTTACCGGTTTAAACAATTGTTCTTTATCAGTAGAAAAAAATCACTTTGTAACATTTGTCGTTGTTGTAATTTTCGTCGAACAGAATCGCGTATGGGTAAGAACTTCTTAATCGCTGCTAATCGCTCACTTGCCAATCTAGTTGATAATGCTTCATTTACCATTTATTAATAATTGTACAATTTAAATCGTGAACAATTAATGACAAAATTATGAATTTTTTTTATTAGTTACTACCTCGGAGGGGTGGGACAATTGTCATATTTTCTAATAAAATAATATTTCTGACAGTTGTCTCATAGTCACAATTAACGATGGCGAAACATTACAAAGTCCTAATAAAATAATATTTCTGACAGTTGTCCCATAGTCACAATTAATGATGGCGAAACATTACAAATTCCTAATCAAATAATATTTCTGCAAGTTTCGCCACTATCGCAATTAATGATTCATCGATGGTGAATGTGTCCGATTTCCTATCATCCTTAGCTCGCTAATGTGTAAAGTTATATTAACGACAAATTAAAAAAAAAGAATTAATTAGTATAGCATGGCATATATCAAGTACTGTCCATGAGAACTAAAAGATCTTGTATCTATGAAGCCTGGAATAAAAATAAAACCACACACCCACAATAATAAATGCCGAATAACTAAACAACTATCAGATGGGACTCTTGTTTTTATTAGGAAGCTGAAAGATAGAAACACGGTAGCCAGAATCAAATTGCAGGATAAATTCAATAATCTATGCTCAAACCATAATGAATATCCCACTCTTCCCAATCATCAAGTGCTTGTTGTAGCGCTTTTATTTTTAATTTATCGTCGGATATCATGCTTGTTAGTTCTAATATTTTATCATCGCGGTCGTTGATCGTTTTCATTAGTTCATCACGGTCGTTCATGTTTGTTAGTTCAGTTATTTTATCGTCAAGGTCAGCGAGAGCTTGTTGAAGTGCTATGATGTCACGGTAACCTCCTATCTTTTTCCGTTGTTCGGCTATCTCTTGTTCATGTTGGAGTCTCATGTTAGCCATTTTTGATAATCGTTTCTGCGATTCGGATAATTCTTGTTGATTTCTAGTGATTTCATCCTCGCGTAGCTTTCTATCTTGAATTATTGTCGGTAATTTATCATTTTGCGCGGAAAGTTCTCGTTTCAGTTGTGATATTTTTCCTTGTTTTTTTTCACCTATCATTCTCGAGAAGTTTTCACGATTCTGTTTGTGTTCACCGCTTAGTTTATTAATCGCGATAACTAAATTCGAATAACGACTGTACTCTTGACGATAGTGCTCTCTTTTCTCAGCTGTCTTCGTCTTAATGCGTTCAACATATTTTGTTAGATTCTTTCCTCGTTCTGTGCCAGCATAACCAGCAATAAATATTTCCTTAGGATACGCAGATTTCCAAATTTTATACAACCGTTGAAGACCAATCTTATACATGCTGGCAGTTTTCATTGGTTGTTCCCTCCCTCGTAGATTGATGATATCCATTTATTCTTGAGGGGTTAAATATTTTGCTTGGTTATGCATTATGCGATGAAATAATGATGATGAAAAATTAATATCGAATAATTGTCACGATCGAATAATAATATGTGAAAATAGTATATAAAAAAATAACAAAGAATAATAGCTGATAAGTCATCGTGCAGTAATAGCTAAACAAGCTGCAATCGCCGCGGTTGATACCCCATGAATGTTTTGAATTATTATTATCGACTATATTATTATTTCATTGTTATCAAATATTATTCTTGGATGATATTATTGGTTTATGATTATCGCTACGGATCTTAAAAATGCTTGAATAATAATGGCAAATCTCGAATAACAATACTCAGAAAAAAATACATGGAAAAAAATATCGAAAACTAATGGCTGATCAGTCATCGTTCAGTAATAGCCGGTTGATATCCCATGACTGTTTTGAATTATTATTATCGACGATATTATTATTTCATTGTTATCAAATATTATTCTTGGATGATATTATTGGTGTATGAATATCGCCGCAGATCGTTAAAATACTTTAATAATGATGTGCTAGAAATAATAATCGATTACAATAAAGCAAAACAACGATGATAGAACAATGATAAATAATAACATAGAAAACTATAATTATCACCGAAAACGCTGAAAATTTTAGTTTTCTTATCATGATTGCCAGCCATTGTTGGCCTGGTATGATTATCGATAGTTTTTTTTTATTTCATTGTAACCGGCTATTATTTTTCGACGGTTACAGTTAAGTACAATTACTATTTTACGATTCATATAACAGAAAAAATAGCATCAGCGATTTCAAGTAAATCAATCAAATCATGTGTGTGATTATCAACGCCGAAGTTGTGAATTATTCGCGATAATCACTGAAAAACAATCTCACGTGGCTATTTTATTAGTTTGTTTCATCGATGAATTAATTATCACTACCTCGGAGGGGTGGAACAAGTTCCAGAAATATTTTATTATTAGGAAAATGGGAACTTGTCCCATCAATGATAGAGTCGTTAGATTCATAATATATCTAAGTTTTGTATAGAGTAAAGCAACTGTTAATGCTCCATATATGGAATTTCAACAACATAGTATGATCATCTATCGCAGAAATATCATTCCCGGCATAGAATTCATTATCAGTCATTATATTGTTGATCCATGATGTGTCATCGAGAAAATCCGATCTAGGCAATTCAGGATAACGTAGAACATAATTTGATCTCTTTGCCTGTCTACTATCCGATTTCAGCTCAGCGCCGAATCCCTTATAGATCGATTTGAATTTCTCGATTATATTATTTGCTGTCAAATCTCTTTTCTTTGTTATCATATCAGGAAATATCACATTGAAGTTTTCATGAGAAATTGATACCTATCAAGTTTTGATTTATCATATAACATCACTTTGATGTTTTTGATTAGCTCAGATTGATTCACCGATAGTACTAGTTTACTTAAATCATCAGGGACAATATCAGGCAACGACATCATATTAAGAACATCTCTGACTATTCGTAATTGTTCTCGCGGTGATATTTTATCAGATCGAAATGATTCAGTCGTTATCGATTTTCCAGAATTAAATTTACTAACAATAACACGGTGAGCTAGTTGTAGCCGTGAAACATTCTTATACAAGTATTCTATTTTATCAGCATCGAGTTTAACAACTTGCGTTTGAAACACATTGTTGAGATATGATTGTTTTTTCTGATACGGATCCAACTTTGATTCCGGATTATATTCAAAATATCGTGCTTGATTTTCTTCTTGATTTACCGACTGAGCTATTCTTTCTCCGATAGTGCTCTTTAGAAAATCATCTACGGCAGGATCATTATTAATATGCGACGTTGAAGCCGCTATTTATTATTATTTTTTTAAAACAATATTTCGTTTGCGTCTGGAATCTGCTGCTGGACTTGATATCCTGAATTCTTCATTAGTGTGATTAGCCGCTGCGTGAAGTAACATTTCGAATTATTCTCAACGACGACAATACTAATTCACGCGTAACCATAACTGGTATTTACTACACTAAGATTGGGAGCCGCGAATAATAGTTCTTTTTCAGATAGATTTATTTCAAGTGATTTTATCGCGTCTACGATATCATTGAGAGTTATCGGTAATTCAATATTGTTGCCTTTATCAAAAGTCGTTGCCGAATAATGAATTTCGTTGATGTTTCTGAAACGATGAAGAGCTTATTTTGTTGCTTCGACTGATCTAAGTTGCTCCGAGAATGCGAATAAATGCTTAAAACGATCGTCCACGATGGAAATACCAGACTCTACGGTAAGATTATAAATAACAACATCAGTGTCAATGAATGCGGTTCCGATTTTAGAAAAATCGTTTCGTTTCTCTTCTGGATCAGTGTCAGCATGATAATTTTTCACCCGATAGTTTTTATACTGAAGTTGTGCTGCTACACTCTCTACAGAATAATTTCCGCGTCGCTTATTATGAGTGAAACCAACAGCACGATTTCCATCAGCGAGTGATTCTAGCAGTGCCATGAAATTGTCCCTGTGAGATTGTTCCACAATGAATTTCTTGTTATGGTCTGGCTGATAATCATTATTGATGAACTTCATATCCGATCGTTTAAAAATGTCTCTGAATAATATAAGATCATCGCTGTTGACATCTGCATCAAGAACAATTACACGATGTGCTGCACTAATCAACCCGGAAAACTTTTCCCAAATTGATTTACTGTTTCCCCCGCGATGTGCATATCTTTCTTAGAATTCCATGCCATTCATCTATGACACTTGTGTCAGGAATTCCTCGTACACGTAGAATGGATTCTATTTGTGAGATTATTCTGCTAGGATTTTCCGGATCAAAGATAATATCACCGATGATGTCAATGTACGATTTAAGATTACAGTCAGATCTCATTTTCTCAGTAAATTTTTTTCTGTATGAAATACAAAACACGGATTGACCCTCACGAATTGATTTCCAAGTTGATTCTGATTTTTCCATTCCACACGCCGATGCATCCAAGTAATCTTCGTTGTGAATGATTGTACAACCGCGGCCTGATTCGTGTACAGGTGGCTCAGTAGAGTTGTAATCTGAAGTCTTCACAGGAAAATGTCCTGGAGAGCTAGCACTGCGATAATTAAACGATTTGAGATATTTGTCAGAGCTGTCATCTTGTTCTGATAATTTCATTGTTATCTTACGCGACGATCGAAAACATCCTATAAGATAACAATCAGAATGAACTAAAACATTAAGCAGAGGGGAAGAATCGGACAACTTTTGTAAAGGCGTCGATTAGGCAAACTAAGGCTTCCTCAAAAATGTTTTATAGAAGCGTCTATTTACAAAACAAGACAAGAGGCGAATCGGACAACTTTGTAGAGGCGTTGACGTGGCAAACTAAGGCTTCCTAAAAAAAGGCGTCAATTCATCAATCCGAGGCTTCCTCGAAATCGTAAAAAAAGACGCCAATGTGGTAAGAGAAAATGCGACAATGCGGTTGTCGCCCCCCGTTGTTGCTATGTGGTTAACTATTTTACGATTTCACACAAACAAACTAATTTGCAAAACCTCACCTCGTAGATCAATCAGATTTCCAGACTGGTCAGTGAGTTTGAAATTGATTCTAATTAACGAATCATTATGACATCTCATATAGACTGCATTAGTTGGATCCTCAATAATTAGAGATCCTGGAGTAGCTGTTGGTGCAAATGAATATAGAATATATCCTTGCTGAACTTGATTTGATGGCTCGAGATTTATTTGATAGCTTCCTTCAATGACATCACACACTAAATTTAATGCAATCACCGAGGATATATTGACATTAAACGGAGAAATATGTCTACCACCTCCATCTGGGTCATTATTATGTCCGAGGATAGGTATCTGTGGTTGTGTTGTTTTTTTCCATGCATCATGGATTTTTTTTAAACCAACCTCAATGGCATCATTGAGAGATCTTTTCAGTTCTAAGACAATATATCTTTGTTGTTTAAATTTAGGAATATCTTCAACGCGTATATTATGTACTTTTGCAAACTCTGTTCTCGTTTTAGGATTGGATAATTTGCAAATTAAATATTTCCGTGTCATCGAAGATTTTGTTACATGTTTCTACGACGCTGATAAATTCACCTCGGGTGAGAGTACCGGATTTAAGAGATATTAACAACAGTAAAAAAATCATCAATCATCGCTGTGGAAATTTTAAAAAGATTTTATCCTATCGAGTTGTGTAGTATTTAAAGCGATTTACTAACATTTCAGTGAAAAAATTCAACTTAGAATATTCACTATAACTTATTATTGGGTTATCGGGTTTTATCCTGTCTGTGATATAATCGGATTGTTTTGGTTTTGGTAAATTAACGGTTTCTTGTCGAGGTAGGATTTCAGGCCATCCTAACACTGTTCTTATAGAACTCTGATATACATCTACGACATAACTAGGTGAGTTAATTTCTATCGCGGATGATATCGTTGGCTCGTGAACTGTTATACCGATTTTCGATTCTGTTCCAGTAATTGATTTAATTCTACTCTGAAATTCATTATTAATTTGTTCAATATGGTATGACCCAGTAGGAATCGAAACAACCTTCTAGTCTGGAGTTCCGTCTTCTTTATTCTTTTATGTAAATACTAAACTGTTATTCGGTTGTTGGCCACCAAATGCTACCGACCTAGTATTAGACCAGCTGTGATATATTCGTAGTTTTGCCAACGCTATCTCCTTCACAGGAATCGGAGTTGGGAAATTCACACTGAATTCAGGAAACGTTGATGTTATTGATATCATGCTTGTTTTCACTGGGGTTGTGTTCTCCGCTATCCGTTGAAGTATCTCTTGCGGTGATGTCATTATTATTATTATCGCGCTCTAATTTTGATATCACGGAATCATAAATACTTACCATCACTGAAAACACGCTATCCGATATTAATGTATCATCGAGCTACGAAGAAATCATCGAGGATAATTGCGAGTGTGCGGTTGATACAACATGAAATTTAACTATATAGTCATGCAGTTTAGTTTGGATGCACGATGATAGTTTTTTTGTTATCCCGGTTAATATACCAGCGATTGTAGCTACCGCGGAAATGCAAATTTGAACTACAACCGGAGCAATCGCTGTAACCGATGCGAGTATTATTCTAGCGCCAGTGATTACACCACTTACCGAGTACACTGTAACATCAACTGCAGCTATTCTTCGTCGGTATTGTCTCATTTTTATTTGATACTCCTCAGTGAGAGTTTTGAGTTTAGTTTGAAATTCTCTGACCTGATCATAGCGATACTGTTGTGACGTTGTCATTTTATTTTCAAATCGTTTACAATTTCAATTAGGTTGTCTACTCAAATCCACTAGGAATTCCACGTACCATGTTACTGAAACCCTAGCTAAATTCTGATCAGTGGATGTTATAGTGAACGTTTCAGTTGTATTCTTGTCGATGATTGTTGATATTGTATTATTGACCCCAGAGAAACTCGATGATGATATATTACATTGAGTCGGTGTCACTAGTGTTAATCGATAAATACTTTAGACGGTCGAGGTGATATCTAAAATGTTGTCTGTAGGATTCCACGCAAATGATCCGTGTTGGATCGTGTATACTACGTTGTTTGTGCTCTTTTGAGGAATTTTTGTTTTTCCAATGATTGTTATCATCCTCGCTGCATCAGTTTTCATATTTGCGATGAACTTTTTCATCTCATCGATGGATTTTTTAATATCAGGAAGTTTCATGTCAATTTTATATAGCGGGAATCCAAGAAATTTATCTACGATGCTTTTACGAAAAGTTGAAAACTGTTTTTCATATTCTTCGTATCTGGATTGAGGTGTTGCAAATTCCAGCATAGTTGCTTTTATTTCCGTGAGCGCCGGTGTGGTCACTGGTTGGGTTCAAAAAAATTCTGACATTGGTTTATCAATGTTGTCTACGATGGATTTTTGTAATCGATCAAAATTAATTATATGATCGTTGTAGTCTGATTGTAGTTTTTGTTGGGCATCCACAAGAGTTGAAACGAGTACACCTGGCTTGAGTTTACCCTGATCGGAAAATACCGCGATAGCACTTTCTGCTGCGTGTCGTCGTTTAACTAAAATATCGTCAAGGGAAACATTACTATTTTTCAATTTGCCCTGACGATCGACAAATACAACTATTTCATTGGGATCAACACTTGTTAGGTTCAACATTTCAGCTATTTCTTCTTCGATGATTTTGTACATCCTTTATTCCATCAAGGCCAACAGTGCTGGTTGTTTACGATGGTAATAGAGGACGTCCCCAAATATCAATCATGTTATTGTAAACCTCTTTGTCTCTCTAAAAAGCGATCACTGGTATATTCATTTACGACTAAGTAAGGTGGTTTTCTTGATTTTGAAATAGCGTCAAGAACATTCAATTTATCATTGCCGCATATTGGTGGATCATTCATTTGTTCTGTTTGCGTGGAATACCAACAAGGAATTTTTAAACGCGGTGCTAATCCATATAAATCGGAATAGACGATCGCACGCGGATATTGTTAGACCGGTATCAACATTTTGATCGCGTTCCATGTATGACAATAGACGATCATACACACGCGCAATATGGTTTTCTGTGTAATTAAGTTTTATTTCCTCGGATGGTTCCTGTTGTCCGTTTATTCTCAGAGAGACGTCAGTAACACCTAATCGATCAAATATCATATGGATGAAGAGTTGATTGTTAACTCTCGCCGTATCCTGCAAAGCAATAAATATATGACGTGGGGCTGAAACATCTGGTTGTGATGCTAGGTTAAATGTAAATACGTCGTTAACAGTTGATTGCTTAATATCTGTTGTTGTTGTTAGTCAGGTTAGCAATGATTTTCCTCCTTGGTCCATAAATGATAGTAATCTTCCTTCTGTTGCTATTGATGGAGTCAACACTGGCATCCACAGTGATAGTTTTGTTAAAATAACTTTACCGGCATCAGCATTTGCATTTGCAACATCTGCTGAAATCCTCCAAATTGCGTCATTGTCAATGCCCTTTCGCACGAGTACTACTGTATGTTTCGTCCCATAAATACCTTTTCGGATGTTTTTACAGAATCCAAATACATGATGCAGTGGAATCGCGCATGAAAATGATTTACGTGCTCCTTCCAACATTGACATACGTGTTGCAGCTCCTATGTTGTAGTTAGGATCATTGTTTATAATCATATTCTAGATAGCAGCAGGAGCAGGAGGGCCAGCACGATCAGTTTGTAATCTTATCACAAATGGATTTTTTCCATCAGTGTTTTTACCATCCTTTGCAAACATCATAGAAGGACCTGCCGATCTTGTATAATCATCTGAATATCTTGCTAGTCCCATTATTGTTGTGGCAACATCAACATCACGTTATATAGGCTCGATCTCTCTTCCATCAATTAGATATCTTGCACTCTAAAATAGCGCCATGATACCATTATTGACTTGAGTATTAGCTGGATACGGTGCTGATACAGCAGGAGTATCAGCAGCTGTAACAAGTTCACCTTCGATTTCAATAAATGCTTCACAGGTAGAAAGTGTTTACTGGTATCATGGACTTGAAGTTCAATTCTTGATCGAAGATCAAGTTGTACTGCATGATAGGAATAGTATTGACAATCACGTACGGAATCATCCTTGAGCACTGGGGCGTCCATATCAAACGCGCTATTAGGTACCCGTTTGAACATTTTATTATATACGCGTTGGTCTAAATCGGCGTCGAAGTTTTTCATCATTGTCGTTTACGACCACGTCGTGGTTTTAAGCCGCTTCCCGCTATCATATTTGCGATATTATCCTGGTCGTTTGCGGTCAACGAAGTCGCCGATGATTCTGTCAACAATGACGCTAGTTTCTGATCTACTGCATTATTGATTATTTTACTAACACTCGCAGGCATCTCTGCTGTAGATGCTAGTGGTCCCGGTTTCTTTAGATGGTCACGTCCACGTCGAACTAGCGCTGTTAGTTTATCCTTTGCAGCTAAAAACGCCTTCCCGGCAAGATTACCAACAGCGCTAATCCCCGTATCACGAATAACATCAATGGCTTTCATTGACAGTTATTTTGCTAGCGGTGCTACTTTTGGAGCCATTTTTGCACATAACCCTGCAATGGTATCACCGAGACCATCACCATAGTAGGCGCTATAATGAGGTGATCGTGAGTTTACTACATAGTCGTTGGCTGGTTTATCATGATTGTAGTGTATGAGCATCTTATTTAAATTATATTTATCTAATCGATGATTTATCATTGATGATTTATCACTGGTGATTTTCAGTTACTGTGGTAACCACCATGGTAGCCACCGTGATGATCACGGTGCTCAACTAACTCGTCAATGAAATCTCAATATATTTTGATATCCATGATGCCACCTTGAAATAATCGCCTACAAATATCAGGTGCTTCATTATTTTTTTCTGGTGAGTTATTTCCAGCTCGTTTCCCTCCAATGAGAACTTCGAATCGTGATATATCAGTAAGGATATTACCAGGACAGTGAATAAGACCGCTACCTGATACCCCACTCCCAACTCTGTTCCGAGCAGAGCTCGGGCCGCTTGAATATCCCTCTCCTTTTTTTCCTGTCTGTTGTTGAACGAAAAATCGTTTTTGAAGATTATAGCTGATAAAACTATCCGTAAAAGCTATATACGTCAATTCTTCTTCTTCAGCCCAGTCGTCTTTTCTCACTTGAGATTTTTGTATTAATCTTTTAAGAGGCTTCTTTTAAGGGGGTAATTTTGAGCAGCTTTGTCACCAAAATTTGTATAATCGTCTATGGTTTTTAATGTCGGTTTTTTTATTTCCGCTATCCCCTCTTCGGTGAATTTGTCTATAAAATTAACTCTTGAAGGCTCACTTGGAGGGTGGCAGTAGCACCTTTTTCTTGTTCTTTTGGTTCGATAACTTCTGCTTCTGGTGAAACACCCCTGGGTGTAGTAAATCCTTCTTCTTCTTCTTCAAGTTCTCGTTTAAGTCGTTTTTGTTGTTTTCGTTGTTGTTGTGCGACTGCTATATCACCAGGAAGTGTTTGTAAACGCTGTTGTGTTTGTGTGGTTTGTTGTGCTATTTGTTCAAGTGTGGGAAGAAGAGACTCTTTTTTTCCCTTCCTCGGAGATTACTGATACTATCCCCTTCGTTGCTGTCGTTATAGGTCGAAATATTTCCTCAGTCCCAGTGGAAAAGTCGGTTTGCGACATTTGACGTTGTTGTAATTTTTGTCTAACTGAATTACGTAAAGGAAGAAACCTCTTAATAGCGGACAACCTCGCTAATCGAGTAGGTATTTATGTTCTTCACGGTTGATTATAGATAACGTCGAATATGATTTTATAATCGAGGATGTAACGAGCAAAGGCGCATATGTAAATCGTAAGGACGCTTTCTTGTCCGATGGAACCAAATTAGGAACAATTGTTTCTTACAACGACGGATACAGTCCTCAATATACACATTTGAGGGCCACTATGATGTTTTATGCTTCTATTAATCTATTTTCGATGATAAATATATTTCCTAACACTGCATCTAGTATCGCCACTGATTCGTATTACATAGACATGAAATATAGCAGCGCAGTGGCTGAATTTATAGCTTCCGACGATTGTTGGGGGTCATGGAGAATTAAGCGGGAAATTTATTTGACTTGCATAAAGAAACATTTCCAACGCTTCCAGTGCCGCTTCCAGTGACGCTCTGTTATAGACCCAAGGATACACGGCGACAAAATGTTGAAGTTGATATTCCTGAAAAGCAGAAGTCTTTGATTCTCAGATAGCTTGGTTGAATGCTGCTTGGACATGACAACAAATCAATATATCAAATACAATTGCTTGGATTATAGACAATCGCATCGAATGATCGAATTTAGTCTATCTTGCAGTGTCTAGAGTACGAAGAATAAATCAACTTCGAAGAGTTGTCCTGACAGAGTCAGGAAATGATAATGACAATACAATCAATAATATTGTCAGCGTTGACTCTGACAAAGTCAGCGATATAATCACAAAAACCTCTCCGGTTATAAACAACAGGATAAAAAATAACAGAGAATTTAATATTGATGCTGAATTAATAATTACACTGAAACAACAACAGAATAATCACTGCGCGAGTTGTAATTGTATAATGAGTTGGAGTTGGTCAGATAAGAATCCTCGACAATTCACAGTAGACAGAAAGAATAACATCATTGGTCATACTAACGATAACGTGATGCTGACCTGTCTTGAGTGCAACAGACGTTGAGGCGCTAGTCGAAACCACGAGGCGGTAATTGAGTATCCTCGGGTATCACTTGCAGTTGTTGTCGTGTAAATCCGCGCTGAGGGGCAGTTGAATCGAATTTATAGATTGCTGGTCTACCCGTAGATCGTGTTATGCCGGATAGTTTATGTACATTAACACTCCAAATAGGATCAGTAGCTCTTTTTTTACCATCTTCGAGCTCTCCTCGTTCGTATAAATACCTAACAATGACAATGACATTACATAGAATTGGTTGTTTTGAAAAATCTTTTGTGGGGATTCAGGTATATATTTCATTTTAATTGCGTTGCTAAGTTTCATGTTAATTGTTCTAGTAATCTCATTATTCAGTGCTGTAATTACAGCTGGTAATCTCTTGACCCAATCACGTGATCTTTTATCCTGAATAAATTGTTTCGCGTATTGGTATCCAAATAACCGCTCAGCAAGCGTCCAATTAAATCGTTCAACAATTGCCTGATCGCGATGTAGAGCAGTATGCACTCGTCTGATAGTGGCATTATGATGTTTCATTGTTGATAACACTACACCCTGAAATTACTTGCCATGATCAACTTGTAATAGATTCGGCCAACGCAGAGGACCTTTTCGATAAATCCTTTCAAACGCAGAGGCAGCTGCAGTTGATGATTTTGTTTTTACGGGTTATGCTTGTTTGTATCGACTCGCTATATCAACTACGGTTAGCGCGTATTTGTACCCACCATCATGTGGCAAAAACGATATATCAGCTTGATGAACTTCATTAGGGACAGTCACATCAAAATGAGAGTAGTAGTAGTTAATTTGTTTATGTGGCGGTAGATAAATTTGCCATATCGCCTGTTTGGATAGCCAATCTGCTGCAGTGGTTTTCTTTACCGAAGCTGCAGTAGCGAGTTTATCAATTGCCGCCTTACCCCTCCAGTATCCGCTTGTAGAATAATAAATATATTCCATGTTGTTATTAATTACCCGTACCTAACATCAATTTACCTTTCATTGCCGATTTTACTAACCATGAAGCCAATTTTTCTTTGAAAGATTTATCAGGGATAGAATCCAACGCGTGAATCAATTTCACATCTGCGAGATGTCTGTGTTGCAGATTACTGCTTTTGTAAGCAACATCATGAGCATGACACGCCTTATTAATAGCGTTTATTGGGTACTCACCCGGTCGGGGTTGGTCTTGATCATCGAGTCTGATATCGAGTCTTGTCCCGGGTCCACAATAACTATACCTTGGAAGATGATTTTCTCCCGGATACTTTGCCAACGGTACTCCCGGGAGTTTTACTAACTTGGCTTCAATATCACCTCCTCGTTTTTTAAAAAATCAGATTTCGTAGATATAAATCTAAATTTCTTTGTACTACACGTTACACACCTACCATAAAGCGCTGATCGGTTATTGTTAGTTGTAATCGTCGTCAAGTCATCTGTGTCAGTACGCGCCTTACACTTTACACAATATTGATCCATAATATATTTATAATAACATGAATATAATTGACTTTTCAGAGACAAAAACACAAAAGCCAATTAAGCATCATGCAGCGCTACCGAATTCTTTTCGCGAGATTATTACCGGACCATCTGGAAGTGGCAAGACACAACTGCTACTCAATTTAATAACAAGATGGATGAAATGGGACAAATTGTATTTAATAGCCCCGAGTGTAGACGATCAGCGATGCTACGAAGTGTTAAAGGGTTTTAACGAGAACGCTTCAGAGATTGCTGATTATGATCTTGTCGAGTTTATAACCGATATCGAGGAAGCACCGATCATTGATGATATTGATGGAAGTATTAACAATTTAGTCGTATATGATGATGTCATGTTAGACAATCAAAAGAATCCTGCTAGGATATTTTCCATAGGCAGACGTAAAAACACAGACTTCATATATGTCACTCAGTGATACTCTCAAATACCAAAGGTGATCAGAGATAACTGTAATTTGTTATGTGTATTTAATGGAGTTGATACTCATCCGCTACAAAATATTTGGCAGTCTTGGTGCGGCGGTGATATGGATCATAATCGATTTAGAAATTTCTTTAGTCACGCTCAGTCAATCCCACACGGATTTTTGACGATAAAATGTTCAGATCCTCGTACACGATATCGTATCTGACTTGATAAATAATTCCGTTGAAATCGTATAAGAAAATAGTTAACCACATAACAGCAACGGGGGTGGGGGGGCGACAACCGCATTGGCGCATTTTTTCTTACCACATTGGCGTTTTTTTTTACGATTTTCAGGAAGCCTCGGATTGATGAATTGACGCCTTTTTTAGGAAGCCTTAGTTTGCCACGTCGACGCCTCTACAAGGTTGTCCGATTCGCCTCTTCGCGTGTTTGCTAAATATACGCTTTTTAGGAAGCCTTAGTTTGCCTATTGGACACCTCTACACACGTTGTCCGATTCGCCCTCTCTGCTGCTCATTACAATCAATACATATTTGATCTGTATAACCACATTGTATCCATTTCGCCGATGACAAATATTACAAAACTCACCAAGTCGTTGTGATAGCGATATCATATATTCGCTTCCGCCTGATATTCCAATGATTTGATCGGGTTGTCCTAGAATCGATAATATCATCATCGCGGATAAAAACATAAAATCGTGATAAATGCTGAATAATTATCCCCGGTAACAGATAGTCAAATGTCATTAATACATTAATCGCGGATTGTTTACTCTGAGTATAAATTGGACTTGCCAATATTCTTGTATAATACTCCCGGAGAGCATGCCACGATACTGGAATAATTCATCAGGAGAGTTCTTGTAAAATGATTCACCACACCCTAGATCATTTACGAAATCGTCATCAGAATAATCATTTCTCATGATATGTATTGTAGCAAAAATGAATCTTTAATTGGAAAATAAGTTAACTATATAATAATGCCAATTCAGCCAGCACCGAATCGTTGTTGCTGGTTCGTCGAAGGGTCTATGCAAAAAGGGATCTTATGGTAAATATTGTAGTAATCACAACCAGGGCGTCAAAAAAGGATCAACGGGCCCGAAACGTTGTTTGGGATGTTACAGAGGCGTTCGAGGTGTCATTGAAATCTGTAGAAGTTGCGGCGGAAATGAATACCGATCAGTGTTGAGTTTTTACGTGAATCCTTCAGTGAAATATTACTGCAAGAATAAAGAACCACCAGCCGTAGTGGAATGCCTAAATTATCTTCGAGACACTTGACCTGATAAAAAACTCAATAAATTCTTATCGAAAAACAATCCAATCCTCACAGCGAAATAATCATTTTCATGATGCAAATTATAGTGAAGATGAAAATTTAATTGAAAGCGTGTATAGTATATTTCATGGGCCGAATCGTTGTTGTTGGCTCATCGAAGGATCAACTCAGCTATGTTACAAGAGATGTTATGATAAATATTGTAGTAATCACAATCGCTGCGTCAAAAAATAATCAACGGGCCCGATACGCTGTTTGGGATGCAACAAAGGAGTTCGAGGCGCCATTAAAATATGCAAGCGTTGCGGCGGAAATGAATAGCAAGCGCTGAGTTATTACATGAATCGTTCAGTGAAATATTACTGCAAGAATAAAGAACCACCAACCGTAGCCGAATATCTAAATTACCTTCAAGATACTTCACCTGACAAGACATTCGATAAATTATTTTCGAAAAACAATCCCGTGCACTCACAGCAAAATGAAAATTTTATTTGAAAAATATGATGTATATAATAATGCCAAATCATTGTTGTTGGCTTATTCTAAGTCAACTCAGCTATACAACAAGAGATGTTATGGTAAATATTGCAGCAACCACATTAACTATAATAAAAAAGAATGTAACAAAGGAGTTCGGGGTGCCATTGAAATCTGCAAAAGTTGCGGCGGAAATGAATATCGAGCGCTGTTGAGTTTTTTCTACGAGAATAAAAACGCACCAACCATAGCAGAATATCTAGAATATCTTCAAGACACTCGATAAACTCTTATCGAAAAACAATCCCGTATGCTCACAGCAAATATTAAATTTTAATTGGAATGCAGTATATAATAATGTCAGCGCCTAATCATTGTTGTTGGATCGCCCAAGGGTCAACTCAACTATGTAATAAGAGATGTTATGGTAAATATTGCAGCAAATACAAAGAAGAATCGACTGGTCCGAAACGCTGATTGGGATGTAGCAAAGAAATCCGAAACATCATTGAAATCTGCAAAAGGTGCGGTGAAAACGAATACCGAGCGCTGTTGAGTGTTTTCTACGAGAATAAAAACCCACCAACCGTAGCTAAGTATCTTGAAGATATTCTAGACACTTCACCTGATAAATTCTTATCGAAAAACAATCCAAGTGAGGATTTCTCCTAATTCATCAATGCCATTTTTTCTGTTTGATGACAAGCGATAGGTCATTATAGAATCTATATCCCTGACTCATCACCGTCAAGTATTAATCGATAACGATCTGTTAGTGTGTAACCGAGCTTTCTTATTCTATTTTTTACTTTTTCCGGCAGCGCATTGTACACATTTTTGAACAGCATTGACTCCTCTGAATATATACAGCTTCGTAATTTTTCATTGCATTTATCATATGCTACCCATAGAGAGCCATTAGAGGATTTCACATCAATGGCGCCGTTGCAAGCATTTGTTAGATGACTAGCTGGCCTTCATAATGCTCTTGATGCAATCAGCAGCAGGGAGGACGAATCCGACAAATTTTTCCGACAAAATCACTTTAAGCCCTCAAAACGGAAAATAGAGCCTTCCTACGAAATCTCATATTTTAACCAAAAAAAAAAAGAAAGTCTCCATTTGGTAAACGGAGACTTATTGATTTCTTGCTCAAAACATGAGTTTGGCGGGTGATACTCTATTCGCGTTTTCGTTGCTTAACCATAAAATGTCGCAGCGGTGTTGTCATCGCCCCCCTGCTGCTCTGGGTTTTTACTATTTCAACCGAATATTTGATCAAGTCCTATACAATATCGTGTTCGAGGATCATGTAAATTTATTGTTATAAATCCGTGTGGGGTCGACTGAGCGTTAATAAAGAAATGTTTAAATTGATTGAAGTCCATATTTGAGCACTATATCTGCCAAATATTTCGTAGCGTATGTGTATCAATGCCGTTGAATACAGCAAGAATATTACAGTTGTCTCTGATCACTTTTGGAATCTGAGTGTAGCGTTGAGTTACATATATCACGTCGGTGTTTTTATGCCTGCCTCGGGAAAATATTCTAGCTGGGGTTTTTTTTGATTGTCTAATATCACATCGTCGTATACGACCAAATTGTTAATGCTCCCATCAAGGCCATCCACGGATGGTGCCTCGTCAATATCAGTTATAAAATCAATGACGTTCTCACCTTTAATTTCTGATGCATTCTAGTTAAAATCCTTTAACACTTCATAGCATCGTTGATCATCTACGCTAGGAGCAACTAAATACAAATTATCCTACTTCATCCATCTCATTATTAAATTGAGCAACAATTGCGTCTTGCCGGATCCAGATGGCCTGATTATAATTGCGCGGATAGAGCTTGGTAGCTCTGCATGATGCTTAACTAGTTCTCTTGTTTTAGTCGCTGAAAAATCAATTATATTCATATCTCTATACATAATTATGGATCTATATTGTATGAAGTGTAAAACGCGTACTGGCACAAATGATGTGACGACGATCACAACTAGCAATAACATATCTGCACTTACTGGTAGATGTGCAACATGTGGTATAAAAAAGTTTCGATTTGTTTCTATGAAATCCGGAGATGTTTTAAAAAAAACGAGGAGTTGATATTGCAGCCAAGTTAGTAAAACTCCCTGGAACGCCGTGGGCAAAGTATCCAGGAGAAAAGCATCTTCCAGGATATAGCTACTGTGGCCCAGGAACACGATTAGATATCAGACTTGATGATCAAAACCATCCTCGACGTGGTGAAGAACCAATAAATGCCATTGATAAGGCTTGTCATGCTCATGATGTTGCATATAAAAGCAGCAATTTGCAACACAGGCATCTCGCGGATGTGAAATTAATCCATGCGTTAAATGCCATTCCTGATAAATCTTTCAAAGAAAAATTGGCTTCTTGGTTGATAAAATCAGCTATGAAAGGCAAATTGATGATGGGCGCTGGTAATTAATAATATGGAATCTATTTATTATTCTCCGAGGGGATACTGGAGGGGTAACGCTGCATTCAATAAAATCTCTAACGCCGCAAAAGTGAAATAGGCCACTGCGGCTAATTGGTTATCCAAACAGGCTATATGGCAAATTTATCTACCGCGTCCTAAACAAATCAGTTTCTCGCATTTTGATGTTACCGGACCCAATGAAGTTCATCAAGTTGATTTATTGCTTTTACCACATGACAACGGTTACAAATACGCGCTAACCGTAGTTGACGTTGCGAGTCGATACAAACAAGCAGAACCGCTAAAAACAAAATCGTCACCTGAAGTAGCTTCTGCATTTGAAAAGATTTATCGACAAGGACCTCTTCGCTGGACAAATCTGTTACAAGTTGATCCTGGCAAGGAATTTCAGGGTGTGGTTGCATCTACAATGAAACATCACAATATCACCATCAGACGGGGACATACTGCACTACATCGCGATCAGGCAATTGTAGAACGATTTAATCGGACTCTTGCTGAGCGGTTATTTGGATATCAATACGCAAAAGAATTCATCCAAGAAAAGCGATCCCGTGAATGGGTCAAAAGGTTACCAGGGGTAGTTGCAGCTCTAAATAACGAGATTACCAGATCAATCAATATGAAACCTAACAACGCAATAAAAGAAAGTATATACCACAACCACGGCGGGATAGCGTTTCTCAGCCAATTCTCAGCAATGTCACCGTAAGATATTTATATGAACCAGGAGAACTCGAAGGTGGTAAAAAAAGGGCTACTGATCCTGTTTGGAGTGTCACTACGCATAGCATATCTACTATAACACGATCAACTGGTAGACCTCCAATCTATAAATTGGATTCAACTGCCCCTCAGCGGGGTTTTACACGCGAACAATTACAAGTGATTCCTGACGATACTCAATTGCCACCGCATGGTCTTAATTAGCGCCGCTGCGTCTGTTGCACTCAAGACAAGTCAACATCACATTGTTTCTGACATGACCGAGACTGTTATTTTTTCT
Source organism: Unio pictorum (assembly GCA_030141615.1). NCBI lineage: Eukaryota > Metazoa > Mollusca > Bivalvia > Unionida > Unionidae > Unio > Unio pictorum. The sequence continues at coordinate 8,569,719 of JARLTB010000220.1, read as the reverse complement.
GTCTACGGTAAATTGTCGAGGATCTTTATCCGAATACTGCCAACGCATTATACAATTTCAACTCGTGCAGTGATTATTCTGGTGTTGCTTCAAAGTGATTATTAATTCAGCATCAATGTCAAATTCTCGTTGTTTTTTTTTTGTCTTGTTGTTTGTAACCGGAGAGTTTTTTTATTAATGATGCTAACATCAATATCATCCATTGTGGTGTCATCACCGAAAACAATTCTTCGAAGTTGATTTAATCCCTGCGAGGAATGTATCGTCGTTACATAACCCAGTGTCCATGGCAATTTATCAGCACGCAATGCGTCTTCGACAACACTGATATCAACCAGCACAATATCATTTAACACTAGAGTTTGTTTTTCGGGTCCCGACGAAGTCACACGTCCTGGAATTTCAACTTCAATATTCTGTCGCCGTGTATCACAGAGTCGATAACACAGCGGCACTGGGCGCGTTGGGAATTTTTCTTTGTGAAGCTCAAACAACTTTTTCTGAAGTGTGTCTCTGACTATCTTGCTACTTGCCACTACAAAATCGTTTGGTCTCCATGCTTCCCAAAATTCCTCCATGGGAGTTTCAGGAATTATTTCTCTGATTATTTCATATTGGATTCTATCCGGTTGTAATCTAATTAATTTCTTGACCTCGCGTAATTGTTCATCAAGTGCTCTATAGTCGGTATCGATTTCTTCATAATAGTCAACAAACCCTTTTAACCAATCATGTGGACCCGCGCCGACAAATGGTGGTGGTTGGCCATGATCTCCACACATTATCACCGCTGCATTCTTTTTCAGCAACCAATCAAGAAACATTTTTAATACATCTAACGAAACCGTACATATCTCATTCCAAATAATAATCGCGAGGATGAATTTTTCACCCATTCGTTCAGGGGTCCATTTGTCGCCGTTGTATCGAAAAAAACTATGATAAGTGCAAGCTTCAACGTTTCGTTGTTTTATCTCTCGCGCTAATCTATGGGTCGGTGTCAGCACAAACATGTTTGTGAAATCCGTAGGATTTTTGCAACGATATAATTCAATCGCACGAGTAGTCTTTCTCGAGCCGCCACAGCCGTTTAAATAAACTGTTTTATATCTACAAATTGGATCTGATATCGGTGGTGCATTAGAACGCTCTGGTAAATTATCACCGCGTAAGTAATTACTTTTAATTTCAACGTCTGCTGATTCAGAATAATCACGCATCATTTCTTTTTTAATTTTCCATGATCCCCAACTTTCATCCGAATTAGTGAATTCAGCAACTGCGCAACTGTACTTGCTGTTAATGTAAAATGAATCAACGGCAACTCTAACCGCAGTGTCAGGAAAGCTATTTATCATTGAAAATAAATTAATATAAGCATAACCCAGCATCGACGAACTCAAATGTGTATACGGGGATCTGTAACCGTCGCTGTAAGTAACGACTGTACCCAATTTTGTTCCATCGGACAAAAAAGCATCTTTACGATCCACATATATGTTTTTGGATACTGCATCCGCGATTACAAAGTCGTATTCGGTGTTATCCATAATCAGCCGTGAAGAATATCTTTTCTAGTCACATTTTTTCCCTCCCTGAGTGATTTTTCCAACTATTCTTTTGCCGATATATTTTGCTTCGTTGTTTCGTTGATTAAATATCCGTTTGGACCACTCAATGATATATTTTTCGTCGGCATCAATATGTTTTCTAGATTCGTCAATTATACTATCAAGACTTTCTGGTTCTGGTAACCAGACATTGGTTTGTTTCCGATATGATATAATTGCTTCACTGACCGTCAGCGAAATTAACATTTTTGTATCAATCATGAATCGTAATAGCGCTATTGGCAGCCACTTATTTTCAGACATGTGTCTACCAATCCAAATATAACAAGCGCGATGAAGTCCTGCTGCGAATTCAAATGATACTACACGAGCGAATCCAGTTAAATCAAAATCAGGCAGCGGCCCATTAATTGCATCACGACTCATTTCATGTACGGGGTGTCCAAATCGTTTAAAATACTCAGTACACTCTCCATAACCAAGAAAACTCGCTGGATAACAAGCAACCATATCAACTGAAATGATATTATCACGGTCGTATTTGTTATTCCATAAATCGCCATGATTAAATTCTAAACAACTAGCCTCAATGTCTGGCAAAAATTCTACGCGTGTTTGTTTCCATGCGTTTTTGATTCTCGCAAAATGAGCTGCAACCGACGGGATTGTAAAACAGTTTGTCAATAATTGTTCATCATCGTTGATAAATTCATCGGTGGCTTCGCCACTGTTGTTGTCTTCGCCACACGCTGTTAACAACCCACTAGCTGTTTTTTAATTTTGTTGTAAAATGCTTCAGTGCGGTATAATTCACCGTTAGGTCTTACAAACTGATCAAACGTATCCGGGTCGTTTTCAGTGGTGCGAAGTAACCACACCGACACGGGACGTTTTTATTCAAATGTGCAATAGGATCGAATAGTTTTTCTTCAACGAGAAAACCATCCCTGGAAAATTCTTCTCGTAAGAATTCGTCGGGTATATACTTTATTGTTCTGTTTCGTGGAAATATTGTAAACCCGGGCGTCCATGCGTGTTCGTTATGATCAATAATTTTGATTGGAGCTTCCATTGATTTATATTTTGATTCGTATAAAACTGCTCCGGTTATCGTTGTAACGGTTATTGGAAATCTCAGCGACGTTTCTAATTTTACTATATCGCTAATAGTTGCTCCGCGGTTTTTCACCGTTAATTCCCATTGAGCTATTTTGCTACGCCGTAGATCGGTAAGTTTGTTCCCTCGGGATGCATTTGTAAAATGTTCTGTTATTCGTGCTGCTACACAATTTAGCGATGAAGTCGCCGGCGACGACTGTTTCATTGGTTTAAGTTTTCCGATATCGGGTTTTTCATTTAACGGATATATCCCATACACAACTGCTGTTTCAGGATATGCTCGTTCATAGTATGGTTTGTCAATTCCAATTAACAGACCCGGCTTAGAATCACGCCAAACAACGACTGTTTTCTTGTCTTTGAGAATCGTTTCAAATTTGTCTCGTATAATCTAATCGCCTACACGGATAATGAATGTCACTCTAAAAAAACACTTTTTGTTGCCAAGTTGTGATATTATCGTAGCTGCTATGCTGTCGTTCATGGTGGCATCAACAACGCCATCAATTCGAAATGTTGACCAACTATGAGATGCACCGTCTTGCTTGAATTCATTAATACAATCGCGTATTTTATTTATCAGGGCTCTATCCGTTATTGCCCGTTTTGACACATCTTTGAGGGTTCAATCGAGATTAAATTTAACGTTTTTGTAATGCTTAATTGCCGATAAACTCTCGAACTCCTCCATGTTATAATTAAAACAAGTCTTTAAATAGAAAAATATAATATAATGAATCACTGCAAGTGGCTAATGATTGGATCAGCAGCCCCGTGTAACAAAATATGCAGAAGCGAATTCTGTGGGAATCATTTACAAAGCGTTCGCAACGGTTCCTTTGGCCCCATTCCGTGTCTCCGATGTGGGGTGGGGGTAAGGGGAAAATCACAATTATGTCTCAATTGTGGCGGCAAACGATACAGAGAACTAAAACGCTACTATGACAAACGAATCAATGACGCGTTCAATGACAAAATCATCAAATCCCCTCAAGGCTACATTAATAGACTTATAATTAAAGCAGATATAAATTAGACAAATAGTATTATTATACAAATGAGCCAAGATTTCAGACCCCATCCAGTGCTTGTTAATTATGAAGCATCCCGTGATGGTTTTGTCAGGCACCGCAGACTAAAAAAACCGGCTGGATGTGTAAATAATAGAGGATACTTGATGTTTGGTGCCGGGAAGAAGAAATATTATTGTTATCGATTTGCATACGAATGTCACAACGGATTGATCAAAGATGGCTTTGTGATTGATCACGTTGATGGATTCCCTCAAAATAACAAATTGGATAACTTACGTGTTGTTACTCAAAGTCAGAATACAAAATTAAGTGGAACCGGCAAACACGCAAAAAAGGCAAAACATGTCAAATCATTTGATACAGAAACCAACGAGGAGAAAATATTTCAGTCAATAAATGAAGCTGGTAGATATTTCGATATTTGTAGGCCTTCAGTACAAAGAGTAGCAGAAGGAATTCAAAAATTAGCTCTGTCAAAGAAAAATGGCCATGAAATAAAGTTCGTATACATCTGAAACGATTCAAGGGAGATAAATCCTTTATGTATAAGTCCGCCACAACTCATAATACGCTATTCACTAAGTTCCCTTGTATTATGACCGTCGAGGTATTTGTGTCGTCTGCTATTCTCACCTGTAGAGAGAGAGGTATAATTGACGTGGCGCGCACACGTGACTGTTATGGAGTATAAAAAATGAGTTTCGGTAGAGTTGATAAATACAACTTTTAACACTTTTAAAACTTTGTATTGTCGCTTGGCTAAAACTGCATCATTTAAACAGTTGTATTTATTTAAACCCTTAGACCATTTACATTCAGCTATTATGCACTTTCAGTACAACGTTCTTTATAATCTAACGCGTTACCTATGTTCGCTCAGCCGTAACGAGCAGGAAACACTAGTGTTTTCAATTCCGAAAACCCCCCATTGGATTTCCCATTCTTTGAAGTAAGTGGGCGTGGTTAAAATTCCTCTGTATACAGCTCTTTGTGGCCTAATCGGTGACGCATTTGTCCTGAGGATTAGAACAGAGAAAATACACGATGTTATCTAACAACTGTATTCTTTTGTTTAGTGTTTTATTTAAATATTTTGTCCCATTTAAATGTTGTGAAACAGCATTAATAAGTAATTCAAGGAAATAAAATAACACACCCGCGAATAAACGCTGCTGTATTAGTCACCTTATATACGTTATGACTCGTAATAGGCTTGGGGCTTTTGAAAGCCAATTCGACCAATCAAAACTAACCAACGCCATTGACCCGGGCGTGAGGTTGTCTTTTGTCAATCATGCAACCGAGTTAATTTAATTGGGTTGCTTTTGATTGGTTAAATTGGCCGTATATTTCGCCCCGTCGTTTCATTTTTGTGCTGTCTTGTGCCGTCCCACATCATTACATCACAAATTCCATCATCGTTTCATTGAATATAATCCATCCTTAATTAAGTTAATTAAGTATATGTTGTGCCTAAAATCTGCCACAACACTCGAGTGGAGATATATACGGCATTGAAGGTAAAGGGAAACAACTCAATAATAAGTTAACAATGTGCCGTCCCACATCATTACATCACAAATTCCATCAACGTATCATTGTAAATATCCATCCTTAATTAACTACTGTAGTATCATTTATTTTCGTTGGGCTCAATTTTCGTGGTTTTGTAAAAAAAGGCATTTTCGTGGGGACGTAAATTCGTGGTTTTGCCTGTCAGATTTTGCATATTATAAGGTTGTTAATTTCATGGTTTAACCTCTACAAGTACCCCAAATAAAGAATACAAAAGAATAAAACGATGCCGAGGCAAACGGCGGTCACATTAATGTTTAAAACAATACTACCACCTGTATGAGTACGTATCTAAGACCCGGCAAGTTCATTACTTACAACTTGTTTTTGACCAAGTGATTAACATCTGTCAAAGCAGACTCAGCCAACAACACTAAAACAATACTTCCACCTATGTGAGCACATATCAAACACCCGTCAGGATTAATCAGTTTCACCATGTTTTCGTTTGAGTGTTCAAGATCAAAGGAGGCCGACGCCGCCAACAAAACCAGACCAATCAGTTATTAAAGTACATTTGAATGATCTCTTACTTAAACCACTGTCCATAAAATTGCAATATCAGTACTTTATGACTATCATGGCGTTAACACAGTGGCTTAAGAGTGGTAAAATTCAACTTAGATCACCCTCGGTTCCTGGACTTCCTAACCCATCAGAAGCTGAGAACCCGGCGTAGGCTCTCGCTTACCAGGCAGCTAATGACGCAGTAGAACCACTGCTTCAGTCTGTGTCCCGGAAAAAAAAAACGGGTCGGGAATTGGGGGAGGGATCATCAACCTATGTGGCTCATTTTTCGTTGGGGATTTAAATTCGTGGTTTGTGGCAACCACGAAAACCACGAAAATTGATCCCCCACGAATATTGATGATACTACAGTATATGTTATGCCTAAAATCTGCCACAACACTCGAGTGGAGATATATGCGGCATTATGCCGTCCCACATCATTACATCACAGATTCCATCATCGTTTCATTGTAAATATCCATCCTTAATTAAGTTAATTAAGTATATGTTGTAACGTCACCCCAAGCATATCTTCTTGGCGGTCTAAGATGACGTTTGTCACCTTAGGCCTCCCTTCCGGAGATGTATGTTTCGGGTCCCCTTGGGCTTACTTGGATGTGAAGGCAACCAAGGAGTTCCAAAGATGTGTTGTCGTATATGTAACCTCTGGGTCTCTCTGACGTCATAGGGCGCCAGCGAGATGGCCAAATGGGGTTTTCAGGTATGTGCTGTCCTTAATTAAGTTAATTAAGTACATGTAGTGATGCTCCCCAAGCATATCTTCTGGGCGGTCTAAGATGACGTTTGTCGCCTTAGGCTTCCCTTCCGGAGATGTATGCTTCTGGCCCTGGGCTTACATGGATGCTGCGAAGGCACCCAAGGTGTTCCAAGATGCGTGTTGTGCTGTCCTTAATTAACTTAATTAAGTTAATAAAGTGACCTCTGGGTCTCTCTGACGTCATAGGGCGCCAGCGAGATTGCCAAATGAGTGGGTTTTTTTAAATTAAAGATAAAATGCATTATATAAATAATGGATATCAAAGATGTAGATGCTATAGTTGCTGAAATTTCAATTTTGAAAAATCGGTGGATAGTATTATCTGAAGGTCTCGACTGCGACAGGATTACCTCGGAATAAGAAGACATTGAGTATCAGTCTAGTAAGGGTCGTTATGTTTTGCCTAAGATGTACAGGGTAGTGAAAGGAATTCAAAAGTCCATCAATGCTTGTTTGTACGGTAACGACATTAATGTATTTATAACGCTATTTAGCACCGTTGAAGCAATACGTCAAAAGCTCGGCCAAGAGTATCAAAAACGAACTGAAATTAGTTCTAAGGTTCGTGATCTTAGAAAAATATTAAGCGAGGAAAAACCAGTATCCTAACCACGTGAGTGTTACTATAAAAATAGGCTTTCAGTAAATTTTTCACTAAAATTAATTTTTTTTTTGCGTTTTTTGTAACACTTGTTACACTTGTTACATAGGATTTTCTCCTGAAAGAATACTCAGCAGTTTGGGTTTGCTCATGCAGTTATGTGCGTACTGAATGATCTGGTTGTGATAGCAAGTAACCACCGCGACGCCTCCATTTTCACGTAGTTGTTGTTGTTGCCGCGTCGTTAACACAAATCGTACATCGCCGTTCTCAGATATTACAATTTTGAAACCCCCAGCGATGTTATTTCTGAAACATTCGCGGATACAGTAATACAGTTTAACCCTGTCAGAGATGGATACGTTAGCTTGATAGTACATTATTTAATAACTCAGCTTTTAATTGTGATAGTTTCACATTTGAAACTCAGTTCACAAACAATATATGGTAGGTGAATCGCTTACAACTAGATTAGCCCGAGAGCGGCTAGCAGCAATTAAAAAGTTTATACCGGTTCGAGACAGACTTCGCGAGAAACTTCAACAACGACAACAAATGCAAACTGACTTTTCTGTTTCAAGTGAACAACTGTTTACTCCGATAACAAGTGCGACCAAAGATGTGAAAAAGTTAACTGAAGCAGCGATATACGGAGATATTCCTGAACGAGAACGAGCAAAGAAGGCGCCGCTGCTTGATACGCTTGAAAAGATAGCAGCAGAGACCGGACAACACGCGCAGGGATACAAAAGCTATCCAGTGATATAAAAACTCAGCGCGAATATGAACGATTAGCTGATATTGATGAACAACAAGGTGAAGCTGGAGGAAAAGACTATTCACCTGAGAATATATTTACAGTCGCAGCATTAAATGAAATTAGGGGAAACCATACGGATTCCGAATTAGCTGATTTTGCTAAAGAACATTTTCCAAAGGGTAAAAGAGAGAATTTATTAAAAGAACGAGTTTAAAAGTTTTATAAAAAGCAAAGACACTTAGGCATCAAAAATATATTTAGCGAAACGCGGCGGGGATAAAATCAGAGCGTTGTAGCACCCTGGTTATGATGACTTTCTAGCTGCGGTTAAAGGCGGTCCACAACCACCACGTTATACGGAGGATCCAATCCCGGAACAAATATACATAAGAGCAGAAGCCGGTTCTAAGAAAACAATCGGAAAAGGATATTCAATTAAAAATCCTTTGGATTTCAACGCAACCGTGACATGTCCTAGTAACATCCTCAGTGATATATCACGGTTGGAAGTACTTATGGGTGGAAAACGAGCCGGAAACAACTTCGTCGAGATAATTAATGAAGCAGCTGATATCTGTAGACGATTATTTGCCGGTGGTATCATGGACATTGATGTATATCGAGAACTCATTGCTGAATTAGTTGAAAATCACAGAGACGCCCATGGTTATTACAGCGATTGATCACTAATTGAAAAACTAATAGTTTTATAACAAGATGATCATACACTACAACCATGATAAACCCGTAAGCGTCTACGTGATGAACTCACGATTGCCTGTTTATAGAGCATATTACTGAGATGGTTTCGGCAATACCATTGCGGGGTTATTTACAAGAATGGTCCCAAAAGTGGCGCCGTTAGCTAAACAATTATCAATGAAAGCCATTGATATTATTCGTGATAAGGGAATCAGCGCTGTTGGAAATCTTGCCGGAAGGGCATTTTCAGCCGCGAAAGATAAAATAGCATCATTGGTGCGAAAGAAACCAACAGCGTCGAAGTCGGTGGTGAAACCACCAGTGCTGCCATTAACTACAGTGATGCCTGCAAAAATCAGCAAAGCAATAAATAGCGCAGTGGAAGAAAAACTAGCGTCGTTGGCTGCTTCGGTGACTCCGTCGCCATTGACGGCTTCGCCGGTAACATATAGCGATATCATAAACGCGATAGCAGGAAGTGGGTTGAAACGAAAACGAAAACGACGATGATTATAGGAGCTTCACAATTGAAAACACTAGTATGTTAATAAAATGTTTAAACGAACAGCTGACCCCGCGTTAGATATGGAAGCCCTTGTACGCAAAGACGATTCTGTCCGCGATTATCAATTTTATTCCTATCATGCAATACAACCCGACCTACGATCGCGAGTTGAATTTCAAGTCCATGATACCAGTAAATACTTTTTGCCGTGTGAAGCATTTATCGAAGTAGAAGGAGATCTTGTACAACGTACTGATACCCCTTCTTGTACCCGACCCGTATCCAGATGGTATAAAAGTCGGCTTAGTCAATAATGGTATCATGGCGCCATTTGAATCCGCGAGATATCTCATTGACGGAAGAGAAATTGAATCAATAGAACCTGATGTTGATGTGGCTACAACAATAATTGGGTTAGCAAGATATTCTGACGATTATACAAGATCAGCAGGTCCGTCTATGATGTTTGCAAAAGATAATAAAATCACTGCTGGACCCACTCAATTTATTGTAATAATAATGCTGGTGCTGCTGCTGTTGATGTCGAGAATATGATTTTAAATACTGATCCCTAGTACAATCTCGGAGCTGCAACACGAATAGCAATGTTGGCAGGACAACGTAGATCGTTTTCATGTGCAATTCCGTTGCATCATATATTTGGATTATGCAGTAATGTACGAAAAGTTATTTATGGAAAGAAGCATACAGTAGTACTCGTGCGAAAGGGTAGTGACGATGATGCAATCTGGAGAAATCCAGCGGATCCTGCAAATCCAGATGCTGACGCTGATAAAATCGTTTTAACTAAATTGGTTTTGTGGATACCAGTAATGACCCATCAATTACCACAGAACAGCGACTACTATCATTTATGGATGCAGGTGGCAAAGCATTGCTAAATTGGCTAACAACAACAGATGTTAAGCAATCAAATATCAATGGTACATTTACAGGAAACTTGGCATCACAACAAGGCGTTTCAGAACCACGTCATGTATTTATTGCGTTGCAGGATATGACAAGAGTGGGATCACAATTGCACAGTCATATGATATTTGATCAATTAGGAGTTACTGGGGTCTCGTTGAGAATAAATGGCCAGCAGGAACCATCCGAAGACATACAATTTAATTTCGGTCAAAACCATATTGCGCGCGTGTACCATCGTATGCTGTCATATATGGGCCGTGATCAAAATGTTGATACTGGTTTGCAAATATCGCAATATGATTTTAAGAACTTGTATCCGATCTACTACTTTTCGCTGGAACATCTTGATTTAACAAGGCAATCCGTCGTTGATATACACTTCAGAGTCAATGTCCTTCGTGGCGCTATTGCTAATAATAGAGCGATTGCTGTCATTCTCAGTGATAAATCAATGCTACTTGAAGGCGCTGGCGGACGAATGAGACGTATTGATGCACCAGTGGAAAATATGTAAACGATTCACAATTAGATCAATTGAAAACATAAATAGTTTTACAATAAAATTCCATATAGTGTTGTTAGTGTCAAGCTGACGGATGGTCAGGTCAAGAAATTGAGATCAAAATCCGCTAAATAATGTGGAACAACAACAACGTTAAAACCAGCGCAAATGTCCGGCGATACACATAAAATATCACTGACGGATAGTCAAATAAAACATTTCAATGATACGCTAAAGAAACGGCGAGGGGTTCAAATGGTATTTTCGAAAGCTGCAATCGCCAACATGATAAAATCAGGTGGTATATTTCCGTTGTTAGCTGCAATACCAGCATTGATTACAGCGGCTGCCCCAGCGGTGACGAAAGCGGCTGCGTTGGGGGCCGTTGGTACCGCGGCAGGGATGGCGTTGAAAAAGGCAACTGGACAGGGTTATAAAAGAAAGGGAAAGGGTCTAAAACTACCAGGGACTCCATATTCATGGTACAGCGGAAAGGGTCAAAGAATACCAATAACGGTTTATTAAATGAAAGCCCAATTCTTCCCATGTCCAATTTTTATTTAATTGATGCTACTAAAAAACTAGCGATAAAAAACTTCAGAGGCTTTTTTTATGAGAGATCAGTTGCAGAGAAAACCTAAACGCTTTGAGACCGGAATAATCAATGTTGATAACAGTAACGGATCGGGAACTCACTGGGTTGTATACGCGATCGATCCTCGTGGGATTGTTTATTTTGATTCATATGGGTTAGCTCCGCCAAGCGAGTTTATGCGGTATATAAATTCTTCGATGAAACTCAAAGAGTTTCCGATTTTTTATTCCAAGCTGCCAACACAACAATTAAATGATCCACCGATATGCGGCCGTGAAGTATTAAATGTCCTCGTGGAGATTTCATCGTCACAGAAACCACCTCATCTGGTTGTAAACGAATACACGAGTGGAAAATTACAAGGTAATTTTAGAGAATCAATAAATTGAAAACACGAGCTGCGCTAACAATAATGATTGATATTTGGAGACGATCTCTGTCATTGTTGAAGCCAACAGCGGAAACATTTGCCGGTTCTATCGAGGATGTAAAAAAAATAATTGAAGATGAAATCGTTGAGACGTTAAATTTAGCAAGTGTTGACCCAAACGAAATAGTTGTATTTCAAGATCGCCAGGGTAAATTGAAATCCAGTAATATATCCGCGGACGACATTTTGATACGGCAGCGTGACGCCCCTGAAAACTCTATTACGCTGTATTCCAGCGACGGACGAATTAAACCAGGTGCACTTGTGTCTACGATCACCGACGCAATTGCCGCCCACGGCCGTGATCTGGATGATTATATACGAGGTTATAATACTTTTCGCAAAAATGTCGTACATAAATTCTTTTGAACCTCACTTGTGGTTGGCATGACTCTCGCTGAAATCAAGGACCTTCTGAATTTATTCTTTTTTAACATGGAGAAAGGGAGGATAATGACGGCTGCCGAAATCAAAGCAAATTATCTCGATATTTACACGGATATTTCTAAACTAATAGAAAATTTTGAAAAGGTACAAAAACCCACTAACGAGGTCGTTGGTAAGTTTTTGGGAATTTCACTTGTGGCAGGCATGACTCTCGCTGAAATTAGCGAGTTTATTGGCAATCATACTCAAAATACTTACGTCGCTAATAATTTCTTTGGTGTCCCGGCTACATCTACGATGACTCTCAAAGATATCAATATGTTTATGGTGAGACAAACAACACTTAATACCATCGTGGATAGATTTTTGGGGAGAACACCTGTGTCTGGAACCACATCTCTGACAGGCCAAACCCTCGATGAAATTAAAAAAGCTATTGTCGAACAAAAAACCGCCAGCGACGTCGTCGATACGTTTTTTGGAATCCCACTTGTGGCAGACATGACTCTCGCTGAAATTAAAGCGGCTATCGATCAAAGTAAAACAACAGTTGATGACGTCAAAGATGATTTTCCAAAAATGACCGAACGACTCGATAAGGTAAAAATTCCACACTGCGTAAAAACCGTTTGTAACATCGTATACACAGTTCCCAGTGGGACCTTTGATTGGTTCCGAGGAAATGAAAATAGTTTACATTTTCACAGCAAATATGGCAGTATACCGGGTTGTTATCGATTTACAATAATACATCGCCATAAATTTGATTTGGAAGTCGGCCCGGCACAATATATAAAAGGTGTTAACACAGTAACATATATAAACGATACGATACCATCAAAACCCGACCAAATAAGATACCCTATTATGATTTATATAACTACATCCGACGAGTTAGTGGTTAGGGATTCGCTACCCTCGACGCTAGAATTTGTATCCGGTATCCCCCCACCGATCATAAATCCGAGTACACAATCGAATAATTGAAGACACTAGCAGGTTTAAAATAGTAATGACATCGATGAAATCAATTGAACCGATAATAGTCCCAGAGGTATAACAATCGCATCGATATCGATATGATACAATGAAAGAGTTTTCCTCGAGCTTGAAATCACTTTCTGAGCGTTATCGTGAAAAAAAAAGTATCGTCGCAATGTAACTATCATCGGCATCACCGTATACTCGATGTCCTGTGTGATGGCCAGCGCCAGGATTATTTTGTCGACGGTGACCATGATGGCTCCGATTGCAGTTCCAATCGCTATCTCTGCGGCGACAACAATCGCGGCAGTCGCCACCGCGATATCTAAAAAAAAGTTATCATCGCGTTCTCAGAAAAAACTCGCCGATTATACAGCTCGGTACAGGGTGGTATTTGACGCGTAATTGAAATTATCAGAGTTGATCTCGCTGTCGATAGATAATTCGTTCATATCCGATGTTGAATTTTCCGCGATGACCCAGTTGGAAATTGAAGACAGCGTTAACAATAATGTCACTCGTACTGCTTCAACGAATCGTGGAGAATACCACTCCGATACGAACAAGCATGATATCAATAACATCAACAAACCCACAATTTAATGTGAACTTCCCTTCTCCGATTCCAGTGCGCGAGATCGCGCTGGCAAAATTACGAGTATATCATAGCTGGCCTAATATCAGATCGGTTGCATTTGGCGGTCAGCAACCGAATAACGCACTGGTGTTCTCGTATAAGAATAAAACCGATGGCACCCAATACAGGAACGTTATTTCGTTACCAACTGGGTCGTACCAAATTGAACAAATCGATGCTGAAATTCAGCATAGAATAAAATCAATCACGGGAAAAGAATCAAAAATAGCTATTAAAGTTCATAAACCGACGCTCTCGTCGTCGATCGAAATAAGCACAGAGGGATACATGGTAGATATCTATAACAGCTCGTTAAGAACAGTGTTAGGATGGCCTGAAAAATTCCCCGCCGACTTAACCACAAACGTACAATCATATCATGAAATCAATCCCATATATCGAGATAATTTATCTGATATAAAAAAGGAAAAATCACCGATAGATTTATATTTACCAACAAAAACACATTGCAATGGGATTTTATCATTAAAAGAACAGCCGACTCACCTGTTACTATCGCATTTATGCTAACTGACATCACTGGTTATTTTAATGAAATTAATCAATTACATAAAACACAACTAGAACAACTACGGCAAACAAAATCGCGAAAACACGTTGAAATATTAAATCAGCTCGTATCTGACATGGAATATATCAATGAACTAATTATTCAAACAATAACCAATGACAACAGCGACAATAAACAACGATTTCTAACCGACTACAATATCACAGAAGCCGATCTGCGTAATTTCAAGTTTCCCGGATACAACGCTGAGGAACTAAAAAAAATATTGTTAGAAACAATATCAAGGTATTACAAACACTAGATTCAACTGTCCTCCTTAAATATAATAATGACCCAGATGGCGGCGGTAGGCATATTGCCCCCCACAATGTAAATATTTCGGCGGTGATTGCGCTCAATTTAACATGTGACGCAATCGAAGGAAGCTATCAAATTAATCTAGAGCAATCAAATCAAGCCCAACAAGGATATTTATTTTATTCGTTGCACCAACAGCTCCTCCAGGATTCCTAATTATTGAAAATCCAATTAATCTTGTCTACATGCGATGCAATAATAATTCGCTAACGAGAATTAATTTCCGACTCACTGACCAGTCCAATAATCTAATTGATCTACAAGATGAGGTGTTAGCGATTAGTTTGTTTGTAAAGTCCTAAGGACTTCCATCATCAATGACTTTTGTCAACCCATAGCAGCAGGGGGGGGGGCGATGACAATACCGCTGCGACATTTTATGGTTAAGCGACGAAAACGCGAATAGAGTATCACCCGCGCAAACTCATGTTTTGACCAAGAAATCAATAAGTCTCCGTTTACCAAATGGAGACTTTCTTTTTTTTTGGTTAAAATATGAGATTTCGTAGGAAGGCTCTATTTTTGTTTTGAGGGCTTAAAGTGATTTTGTCGTAAAAAGTTGTCGGATTCGGCCCCCCCCCCCCTCTGCTCAATCGCTTGTGACCAGTACTCGATAATACCCGATATTGGAAATTAAAGCATGTAGTTCGAATTCCTGTATTAAAATCAAAACTTCCATATTGAAGTTTTTCATCAAATTTCCCTTCATGATATTCATGTAAGTAAATTTTTTCTGATAAAATATAACTATAGTATTGTTTATCAGTTACCATTATAAATACAATTCTAATATTTCAAATTGCATTTAGCCGCTTGACTTGTCAAGGACAGCGTCAATAAAACCGCGATGCCATTTTTTTTTCTCTTGGAGCGGAAATCAATTCCGATGACAATCCATTTTGCTCTGATGGCATTAACACACTAGCGATATGTCATTATCGCATAACTAGTTCTTGTTATACACAAAAGCGATTATTGTTTTTACCATAAAAATGCGCTTGTTGTCAGCATCCTAACAGAGTCAGGTGATACAAATTTAGAAAAATGCGCTTAGTTGCACAGCATCCTGACAGTGTCAGGGTTATAATCCTGGCAAAGATATATTTCGCGATACAAAATAAGAAAATTGCGCTTAGTGCAGCAGCCCTTGATTTCCCAATCTAACCTTTCCTGATGGAAAATTATAGAACCCCATCGCAGAGTCCTCACAGTGTCCTCACAAAGTGACGGTGAAACAAAATGCCACATTGCGCTTAGTTGATGCAGCACTTGATTCATCAATCTGAGGCCTCGTCGACAGCATCAAAAGATATATTTCTCGATGGAAAATACAAAAATTAGGCTTAGTTGATACAGTCCTTAATTTACCAATCTGATGGAAATTCACTGTTTTTGTATCTCTCAGATTGATAAAATAACGCTTCCAACCATGGAAAAAAATTATGGAAAATGCGCTACTTTTTGCAGCCCTTATTTGTCAAAATAAGGGTTCTATCGATTTTGGTAGGAAAAATGGATTATGTTTAGAAAGCCTCAGATTGGCAAATGGAGGGTGGAAAATGATGTAAATGCGATAGAAACCACTTATACACCTACTACTCGCAGTGATTATTATGTTGCTGTTTCAATGTGATTATTAATACGGCATCAATATCAAATTCTCTATTTTTTTCATCTTATTGTTTATAACCAGATTTTTTTTCATCTGATGATATCGCTGACTCTGTCATGGCTGACAATATCATTTATTATAGTGTCATTATCATCGGCTTACTCTGTCAGGACAACTCTTCGAAGTTGATTTATTCTTCGTACTCTGGACACTGCAAGGTAAACTAAATTAGACCACTCGATACGATTAT
The DNA here is from genome assembly GCA_030141615.1 of Unio pictorum. Lineage (NCBI taxonomy): Eukaryota > Metazoa > Mollusca > Bivalvia > Unionida > Unionidae > Unio > Unio pictorum. The sequence goes on along the minus strand of JARLTB010000220.1, from coordinate 8,553,345 downwards.
CTACCATCCAAACAGTTGTATAGGATATAGTCAATCCATGTGAAGGATGTATCGTCGCTGCGTAACCTAGTGTCCATGGTGATTTATCAGCGCGTAATGCATCTTCGACAACACTGATATCAACCAGCACAATATAATTTAATACGAGAATTTGCTTTTCACGTCCTGACTCTGTCAGGCCTGGAATATCAACTTCGATATTTTGTTTTCTTGTATCAATAGGCTTATATACAGCGGCACTGGAAGCGATGCAAATTTTTCTTTATGTTAATCAAATAATTTCATCTGAAGTGTGTCTCTGACTATTTGTCTACTCGCCATTATGAAATCGGATGGTTTCCCAGAAATCATTTTATGACGTTTCAGGGATGAATTCATGTGTTTTCTTCATATTGGATTCTATCCGGTTGTAATCTAATTAGTTTTTTTAATTCTCGTAATTGATCATCAATAAATCTGTAATCAGTATTAATTTCTTCGTAATAATCGACAACATTCTTTAGGCATTCATGCGGGATACTCCGATAAGGGGGATGAGGTGAATGACCATGATCGCCACACATTATAATCGCAGTTTTCGCTTACAATATCCACTCGAGAAACTTGTCTAATATCTCTAACGACACTGTGCATATCTCATCCCTAATAATAACTTCGGGAAAAAATTTCTCGCCCATTCGATCAAAAGTCCATTCGTCACCTTTCCATCGAAAAGAGCTGAGATAGGTGCAACACTAATTTCTCGTTGTTTCATCTATTTTGCGAGTCTGTGGATCGGTGTTAGTACGATCATGTTAGTGTTTGCACGAAATAATTCAATAGCACGAGTAGTCTTTCCTGACCCACCTCAGCCGTTTAAATAAACGGTTTTATGTCAGCATATCGAATAAAACACTGTCGGTGCATTAGAAAATTCTCATGTCTGATTATTTTTTAAATAATTATCTTCAATTGCAACATCTGCTCATTCAGAGTAATCACATAACCATTCTTTTTTAATTCTCCATGTTCACCAACTCTCGTCAGAATTAGTGAATTCAGATTCTGCTTCGCTGTGTTTCATGTTTACATAAAATGAGTCAGTGGCTACCCTAACTGCGAATTCAGGAAATCTATTTATCATCGAAAACAAGTCAGTAGAAGTATAAGCTAGCATAGACGCTCTCAAATGTGTATACTGAAGATTGTATCCATCGTTGTAAGTAACGATTGTACCCAATTTAGTTCCAACACACATGAATGCTTCTTTACTGTCGACGTAAATACCCTTATCTATTACATCTTTGAATATAAAATGGTATTCAACGCTATCCATAATTAGCCGCGAAGAATATCGTTTGTTATCGTATTTGTTTGCACCTTGAGTAAACTTACCGATTATTCTTCTACCGAGATTTTTTGCTGCTCTATTTCTATCTTCAAAGATGTCTTTTGACCATTGTAAAATTTCCTTTTCAGTGAAATTCGGATTTAGATTTCTATTTTCGCTGATTATATTGTTTAAATTAGCTTTTGGTAACCAGACCCCAGTTTGATTTTTATATGATATAATAGCCTCACTGACAATCAACAAAATTAGCATTTTAGAATCGTTTACATATTGTAATAACACTATTAGCATCCAATGTTTTTGAGACATATGTCTTCCAAGCCAAACATAACTAGAGGGATGAAGTCCTGAAGCCAATTCAAATGATACCACACGAGCGAATCCAGTTAAATCAAAATTGGGTAATGATCTATTAATCGAAACACGAGTCATTTCATGTGTGGGATGTCCAAATCGTTTAAAGGACTCGGAACACTTTCCATATCTGAGAAATCTCCCTGGATAAAACGCAACCATATCAACCGAAATGATGGTTCCCAGGTCTTATTTTGTATTCCATAACCCGCCATGGTTGTATTCTACATAGCTTAATTTTAAATTCTGTGCGTGTTGGCTTTCATGTATTTCTTTTTCTCTCAAAATGAGCTGCAATTGATGGAATCGTGAAAAAATTTGTTAAAAATTGCTTATCACCCTCACAAAGTGAGGACTTTGTCAGGGCCGCAGAAAACTCACTTGCTAGTTTTTTCATTTTATCATGTAATGCTTCAGTGGGGTATAATTATCCATTGGTTCTTACAAATTGATCGAATTTGTTTTCTTCGTTTTCAAAACAATGAAGTAACCACACGGATACTGGATCATAATTACTTATTTCGTAAAGAAAATCAAATAATTTCCCCTCCGGGGAGAACTCCCCAGAGACCTCTCGGGGTAGATATTTTACGGTTCTTTCTCGTGGAAATATTGTTACTGAAGAACTCCATGCGTGCTAATTATGATCAATAATTTTGATTGCAGTTTCTCTCGATTTATATTTCGGTTTATGTAATACATTGCCTGTTATAATCTCTACTGATATTGGACATTTTTGTATTCGTTCTAGTTCTAACACGTTTAGAATTGTTGCGCCGCTCTCTTTCATTGATAACCCAAAATTATTTATGTTTTTACCTCTTAGATCAGTTGATATTTGTCCTCGTGTTGCATTGTGAAGTGTTCTATTACTCTTTCAGCTACACAATTTATCTTTGATAGTTCATCGCTTTTAATTTTTCGATATTCGGTTTATTACTTAACGAAAATACCCCATAAACAACTGCTGTTACAGGATAAGATCTCGCGTAATATGGTTTGTCAATTCCAGTTAAAATTCCTGGTTTTGAATCACTGCTCACAACAACGGTTCTTTTATCTTTCAGGATGGGTTCAAATTTATTTCGAATAATCCAATCCCCCGTTCGAAGCTACTCTTGGGAACGGATAATGAATTTCACTCTAAAAAATACTGTTTTTGATCCCTTGGCGAGTCAAGGTGTGAGATTATCACTGCATATGTTTTGTCGTTTATGGTAGCATCAACTACACAATCATTTCGAAATGTTGACCAGTAGAGAGATGATCCATTCATTCGTTAAAACAGTCAGGAATTTAACTATCATGGTTCCATCCTTTATAAAATCCTTCTGATTTTTGCTGATGGAGACTCTATCGAGATTGAATTTAACATTTTCCTGGGCGTAATTTTTGATAATCTCTCGAATTCCTTCATGCTACGAATGTTACCTTTCATGCTACGAATTTTACTTTTCATGCTACGAATTTTACTTGTCATGCTTCTATTACTTATTAGATTATTTGACTCTATGGATGTCGAATTTAACATTTTTCCGAGGCGTAATTTTTGATAATCTCTCGAACTTCTCCATGCTATAATAAAAACAAGTATTTTAATAAGAAAATAATTATATAATGAATCATTGCAAATGGTGTATGATTGAATCAGTAAACCCGTGTAACAAATCATGCAGAAGCGATTTCTGTGGTTATCATTTACAAAGCGTTCGAAATGAAAGTTCTGGACCAAAACCGAGTATTGCATGTAATACGTGGAGTATCGCAGTTGTGTCTCAGTTGCCGGGGGAAACGATATAAAGACTCGAAGCGCTATTATAATAAGAGAATCAAAGATTCCATTAAGAATTCAATCAATGACCCTGACAGAGTCAAGAATAAGATTATAAGAACACCTCAAGACTACATTGAAAGATTCCCAATTAATGTAATCATTAAACCAAATAATGAATTAGACAAATAGTATATATTATATTAGTGAACCAAGGATTTCAACCACATCTTGTGAGATATCGCAGATTGAAGAAACCAGTCGTTGTTGCGAATAATCTTGGATATTTGAGGTTTACTGCTGGAGGGAAAAGTTATCTTAATCATAGAATCGTATTCAAGTGTTTTCATGGATTGATCAGGGATGGTTTTGTTATTGAACATATAAATAGTATTAAGACTGAAAATTCTTTAAATAATTTACGAACTGTTACGCAGAGTGAGATTTCCAAATGGGTAGAAACTGGTAATTGTAAATTAGTTGCAAGGAGACCCGTGAAATCATTTAATACGGCAACCAACGAAGAAAAAACATTCCAATATATGAATGAAGTCGGTACATATTTCGATATTTGTATGCCCTCAGTACGATAAGTAGGAGAAGGAATTTATTGGTTAGCTTTTTCAAATCATATTAAAAACAGGATTCAATTTAAATTTCATTTTGTATTATAACACCAAAAAGGGAAATAACTCGTATGGGTATGTTGTTGCAGGCCGAAGGCCCGTCGCTTATAAAAGAGTTATGGATCTCAAGGTATTTTGTCACATGATCTCTATGGGGCTTTTTCGATTAATCATTAGTGTGAATTTTTTTTATGTGTGAGGCGTGTGTGTCTTAATTTCAATGGAATAACGAATAAAAAGGTAGTATTATTACAATCGTTTTATTTTTTTTCGATATTTAGCTGTCAATAATCATTATTAAAAACACGATTGATAGGTATATATTATATTCGAAAGCAAATTTTTGTTGACATCGAATCTAGCGTACTCGTTACGCGTCGCGGCGTTGCCCTGAAGCCCTTGGTTCGATTTTCGTAACAGACACATTGTCGACGCTACCGATGAATGTTTTCTTTGTATATAATTGGTGGGTGGGGTTGAGCCCTTCAAAATTAAAATCGTAAAACCACCACCACACCGTCACACAGTGTGAATGTGATTTTTTTCATTCAACCCGGGGTGATTTGTGGGGGTATGGTGGTTTCAGTTTAAATGTAGAAGTCATTGTCATCCATTATCGTCCATTCATTCATTCCTTGTGCCTACAACTCGCCATAACACTCGATTGGGGTTGTAAAGGCTGTATTGACCTTAATTAAGTATGTATATGCCAACAAAATCGCCATAACACTCGATTGGGGTTTTGTATATAATTGTATATGTAAATGTGACGTCCATTCACTAAGCATATCCTATTGTGGTTCTAGCCCGTTATTTGACGAGTTAGATCCCCTTTTAGGGGATTTGTGTTTCGTGATACCCCTGATATGGGTCATATGTGAATAAAACCTGAGGGGTTCATACGGGGATTGTGCTGTCTTATATATGTGACCTCTTAGCTTCTCTGGGTTTTAATCATCGCATAATATCTCTAGGCGCGTTAAAATGAAAAAACACTTTAACGTGAAAAGAGTTCATCATCGTATATAATCGCATAATATCTCTAGGCGCGTTAAAATGACTAAACACTTTAACGTTAACAGAGTTCGTATGGTCAAAATTGATTCCAATTTTTTTGGGGAAAAATATATTAGAAACGTGTACTGTGATATAAATAAATTCTGAAAATATCAATGAGATAATAACTGAAATTTCAAATTTGAAAAGCAAGGAATTCAATCGTCAGCTAAATTAAATTGAGATAGGATCCTTTCCGATTTTCAAGATATTGAATACACTGCTATGTACAATAAATACGTTTTAGCAAAGTGGTACGAGCTTATAAAAAGAATCGACGTTAGTAAGTTTGTCCCGTTATTCACTGTTGTCGAAAAAGCCAGAAAAGAATTGGGGCAACAATATAAAATCAAGCGTGCAGTTAACCTTCGTGCTAAAACAGTAAAAGATATTATTCGCCAAATCGAAAATTCTCCCTTGATAACCTCAACAGAGTAACATACCTGTTTACCTGTGTAGAAAACATGGGACAGGTATTGAAGTATTTATACATGCCCGTCTGTAGCATACAATGAACAGGTATGTGTGGCTTTTTATTAATCAATAGCGGTTTATCAATGGACTTACTCTGTCAATGGCAAGGAAGTAAATTGTGAGTGGGTGGGGTGAGAGCAATCTTTAAAATTGTAATTTTATTTATTATTTTAGCAGTTTATTGTTTTGGTAATTTCAGCCATTTTTGTTGTGTTTTTAGTCATTTTTGGCTGATTTTATAACATTTGTGATGATTTTTGACTGATTCTGCTAATAAAATTGGGTCATATTGTCGATTCTCCATGTTATTTCTCGTAAGGAATTCCTGTTAAAATAAAATAAAAAACGGAAAAACCAGAAAATAAAAAGAAAAAAAAAGAAAAAATAATATAAAAATAATGATGCTGATCAATGAAAAATCCTGAAAAAACCGGATTGTATCAATCGGGTCAAATGGTCGATTTTCCATGTTCCGCAGAATTTCTTCTGCTCGTAAGGACATCCTGTTAAAAAATTTATGATTTTCAAAAAAATCATTTTATGCCTCCTTGGCTCGCCATGGTGAAAACAAAGGTTTCGCATTGAATTGTTTACAATGAAAATCTTTGATGGAAATTGTTTACACTTTGGAGAACCCAAAGAGATTTTTTACAATTTAAATCGTACATTAATTGTATAATGGTAAATGAATCGTTAACGATTAGATTAGCACGTGAACGGCTATCTGCAATTAAAAAGTTCTTGCATGTACGTAATTATTTTCGAAAGAAATGAACAGCAAGAAAACAATCGCAGATTGATTTTACTGAGGATACGGGACAATTATTTAAACCAATAACCACAGAAACCAAAGAAGTTAAGTCATCTATGGAGCGAGCAATATACGGAGATGTCACAAAAAAGGGAAAAAGAAAAGAAGAGCCCCTTCTTCCTGTACTTGAAAAAGTTGCAAAACGATCAAAATAAACAAAAAAATCTTTAAAATTACTTCCTGGTGATATAGTAGTCGCTGCAGAACCACAACGACTTGAACAAGGTGATATGGATATTAGCTTCCGACCACCTGAACGATTTGAAGAAATTGAAAAAGAACCACTTGAAGAACAAGAAGTGGTGATATTGAAAGTGGACGAGTTACATTCAATGATAAATTTCGCCCGGGTAAATTAGATTAAATAAAAGGTATTAAATTTCATACTATGGAAGAATTAGCTGGTTTGGTCGTTAGGAGTTTTCCACAGAGAAGAAAGTATATCCACGATGATTATAATCTCCTTGATGAAAAATCATGGAATAAAGGATTATATCGTATATTTATAAGTGCATCTAAGGTATCCCAAAAGGACAAAACATATCAAGAATTTATCGAAGCAATATAAAAAGCTAAATCATCTACAGAGAAACAAATCAGATCCTGGATTTATTAGATTACCAGAGCAATCAAAACTTTTTGATTTACAAAAACCTTTTTTGCAGGGTGCAACTGGTACAATTAAAAGAACCAAAATGAAAGGGATTTTCTAGTGGAGCCCAACGAGAAATTTCAAGTAGTGGTTTAAATTCATTGTCCTGGCAATATTCTTGGGGATATAGCACGATTAGAGGTTCTCATAGGAGGGAAACGAGCTGGACATAACTCACCAGAAATAACTATTGAAGCAGCCGATATCAGCAGGAGGTTTTTTCAAGGTGGCATTATGGATTTTAATGTATATCGAGAATATATTGACGAGCTAGTTGAATCTCGAAGAGATTTTCATGGTTACCATAGTGACTGAAATCTCACGGATTTTCATCACCCTTGACGTTGTGATTTATCAAGGACATTGTTATTTTTCACTAATGTGTTTTTAATTACTGCTAATTAATAATATAATTAATAATATGTAATGCCAAATGATGAAGCGCCTCGGTTTATCATCTTGATTATCATCAAGGGGCACAAGTATTATTTTTAAAACCTGATATAATATTTTTACCAAAGACATTAAAAAAAATTTCAAAGATGACATTCATTCCTGATCTAACCTATTTTGCAAAGGATTAATTTAACGATATTCAAAAATAAAAAAACATTAATTATACTAAGGATATATCTTTCAAGCAATGGTGTCAAAGGATGTACGCGTTTAGATTTAATAACTTTAAAATTTCAAATAATGACCCTGTATATGCCGAATATGAAGATTATATAATAACACCTGATCCATATGAAGGTATGCCTGATCCATATGATGATATGTCTGGCATAGATGATATGTCTGACCCTTGACGAGTCAAGGATGATGATTCTACCTGAGAGAGATGGACTTTAACTCTTTTGGTCCCGCCAAGGACATAAACCCCTTGACAGAGTCAAGAATAAATCAAGGCGGTAATATTCATTTGAATTATTAGTAATTGAAAACACTAGTGTTTTTATACGGATGACCATACACTACAACCACGATAAACCAACTAACGTCTACGTAGTAAACTCACGATTGCCAGTTTATAAAGCATACTATGGTGATGGTCTCGGTAATACCATTGCGGGTTTATTTGCAAGAATGGCTCCAAAAGTAGCACCAATCGCAAAACAGTTATCGATGAAAGCCATTGATGTAATTCGTGATAAGGGTATTAGCGCCATTGGTGATGTTGCCGGGAGGGCGTTTTCTACCGCGAAGGATAAACTAATGTCGCTGGTTCGACGAAAAAAGAAACCAGTGATGGCATCGCCGTTACCATCTACGGAAGTAATGCCCGCAAATATTAGTAAAACAATACATAACGCAGTGGATCAGAAATTAGCATCATTGACGACTTCGTCATTGGCCGCGACGACTCCGTCGTTCAACCATGACAATATTACCGCAAACATGATACCGGGAAGCGGTTTGAGCGAGCGACGGAATCGTCAACGACGAAAACGATGCACTTAGGATAAAAATCGTAAACGATCAAATTGTCTACACGAATTGCTTGCACGAAATCGTAAACGATTTAGATCGAGGAATATATAATAATGTTCAAATAGTCACTTGATCCAGCGTTGATATGGACGCCCCAGTGCGCACAGATGATTCCATACGCAATTATCAATATTATTCCTATCATGCAGTACAACCGGATATTCGTTCAAGAATCGAGCTTCAAGTTCAAGATACCAGTAAATATTTTCTACCCTCTGAAGCATTTATCGAAATCGAAGGTGAATTCGTAACAAATGTTGCAGCTCATACATCATACGCAGATCACCCAAATATCCAAGTTGGTTTTGTTAATAATAGCATTCATGACGCTTTTTGAAAGCGCTAGATATATGATTGATGGAAGAGGAATTGAATCAATTGAGCGTGATGTTGATGTTGCCATAACAATAATAAGGATAGCAAGATATTCTGACGATTATTCAAGATCGGCGGGTCCATCTATGATGTTTTCTAAGGATCTCACTGATAACGCTGAATACATTCTGAATAACATTAGACGACCAATTTATCGTGGTACCCCTGCTTTTGGTGTTAGTCATGTTGTTCCTCCTGCTCCTGCTGATGTCGAAGATAAGATTATAAATACTAATAATCAAAATCTAGGATTTACAACACGTGTGTCAATGTCGAATTGGCCTCGTCGACACCTTTCATGCGCGATTCCACTGCATCATGTTTTCGGATTCTGTAGAAACGTCCGAAAAGTTATCTATGGAGCGAAGCATACAGTAGCACTCGTGCGAAAGGGTTATGATAATGATGCTATCTGGCGTGGTGCTGATGTAGCTGACGGTAAAGTTATTTTAACAAAACTATCACTGTGGATGCTAGTAATGACTCCATCAATCAAAACAGAAAATCGATAACTATCATTTATGGATCAAGGAGGAAATCATTGCTTAGTTGGCTAACATCAACAACAGATATTAAACAAGATAATATTGATGGTACATTTACATGGCACCTGGCATCAAAACAAGGTGTTGCAGCACCCAGGCATATGTTTGTTGCGCAACAGAATATTGCGCGATGAAACGATCAAGAATGAACTCATATGATATTCGATCAATTAGGTGTTTATGAAGTCTCACTGAGAATAAACGGCCAGCAGGAACCATCTGAAGACATACAACTTGACCACACCAAGAACCATATTGCACGCGTGCATCATTTTATGTTGTCATATATGGGAAGAGATCAAAATGTCGATACTGGTCTACAAATATCACAGTTGGATTTTAAAAGCTTATATCCGATTTATTACTTTTCTCTGGAACATCTTGATTTAAAAAGACAATCCGTCGTTGATATATATTTTAGAGCTCGTGTACATCGTCCGACTAATTCAGCAGGTGTTGTCACTATCCCGAATTACAGAGCGGTTGCTGTCATTCTCAGAGATAAATCAATGTTACTCGAAGGTGTTGGTGGACGAATGAGAGTAATCGATGCACCAGGGGAAAATCTGTAACTGAAAATCTTTCAATTTTTCCGATGTCTTGAACTTGACTCTGTCAAAGCATCTAGATTTAGGTCAATCTGTTTTAATATAATGTCATACAGTGTTATTAATGTTACGTTAACTCCAGGTCAAATTAAAAAATAGCAATCCGAATCAGCTAAACAATGTGGAACCAATATAACGATGAAATACTAATAAATGACTGGTGGTCATAATAACTAGACAACCAGACAGATAAAACACTTCTATGATGCTTTCAAAGATAAAAAAGGCGTTCAAATCACTTTCTCTGCGGCCTCAGTCAAAAACATGATAAAATCAGGAGGGATATTTACGCTGTTAGTTGCGATTCCAGAATTGCTTGCGGCAGTGTCCCCATGCGGTAGCTAAGGCGGCAGCTTTAGGAGCCGTTGGTAACGCGGCAGGCATGGCACTAAAGAAAGCGACTGGACAGGGATATCAAAAAAAGAAACGAGGACGATCCGTTCACGGATTCGGTCTAAGATTACCAGTAACCCCGCATTCATGGTACAGGGGCAAATCCTTTCACGGATCGGGCCTGAGAATACCAGGAACGGTTTACTAACTCAAGAACCATAGGTTCCAACGATATCTTCGATAGTGCCAATGTCAAAATTTGATTTACTCGATGCTGTTAAAAAACTAGCGATACAAAACTTCATAGGTGTCTTTGTGAAAGTTCAGTTGTCGGCACAACCAAACAGCGTTGAAACCGGCATCATTAATCTCGATAATAGCACTGGACCTGGAACACATTGAGTTGCATACGCGATTGATCCCCGTGCAAAACTTTATTTTGAATCATATGGACTATCGGCGCCTACATAATTTATGCGTTATATACAACAATTAAACACCTTTCATCTTGATAAATCGAGGGTGAAGACTTGGTATTCCACGCTACCAACACAACTACTAAATGATCCACCTACATGCGGTAACGAAGTGTTAAATGTCCTTGACGGTATTTCATCATCCTTAGGTAAACCCCAAGGAAAACAACCTAGTAATCGCTTTTTAGAGAGATTTTAGAGTGATTATATAAAATAACATGGTTGATATTTGCGGGAGATCTGTATCAATGTTAAAGAAACGCAGTGCCGATGACCTTGGTGAAACCAAGGATGTTAAAAATTTAATCGAAGATGAAATAGCTGAGATGTTAATCTTAGAGGGTGTTGACCCCGGGGAAATAGTTGTATTTCAAGATCGTCAGGGTAAATTGAAAAGGAGTAATGCTTCCCTGGATGATATTTTAGTTAAGCGGCGAGACGCAGTTGTAAATACTATCGCGTTGTTTTCCGATCAGGGTAAACTCAAACCAGGTGCACTTGTTTCGACACTCACAGATAAATTAACAACGCTCGGGTACAATTATTCGTCGTTGGCGAGCCAAGGGGCTAAACTACGCGATAAATATGACGACCATATAACTAAATTCGATCAGTTTTATAAATTACAAAGAAATATAATTGACAATATTGACAATCCGTTATTAGAATTTCTTGGAAACCCACCAGTGACCACAACGAAGCTAACAGAGATAAAAACAACTATGTTAGAATTTGCAACACTTCAATCCAGATATGAAGAACACGTAAAACAATTTTCATCTTTTCGTAAAAACATCATTGATAAATTTATTGGAGCCCCATTTGATAAACTCGATATAAAAGTCACCGATATTAAAAAATCCCTTTATGATCTTAAAGATAAATCCCTTGGCCTTGATGCAATCAAGGGCGTTTAAATACCTGCGATAGCCTGGCGAATAGAAGCTATGAACGCTGATATTAAAATAACCAATTATGTCATCAAGGGTGGTCTGCTTCGGATGATACAAATAATTTGAAAAGTAAAAATTCCTCATGAGAAAAATATAGTAAACTCGGTATATCCAATCCAACACGGATCATTTTCGTGGACACCTACAAACAACGTATTAAATATTACTGCAGCCGTCCAAGGTATTTATCGATTAACACTAGTGACATCGACTCAATTTAATATATCGTCGTCGAGTTCATCTGGAGTCAACAATATAATATCAACGATCATCGACAAGGATACAGTTGAACAATTCACAATAACAGCGACTGATCATAATTTGGCTAGGGTTTCAGTAACATGGTATGTATAATTCGTAGCGGATTTAAGTAAACAACTAAATTTAATTTACGTGTTGATAATATATCAAGGATTAAAAAAAACATTGACAGAATCAAAGACTCCGTTTGCAATTTCATCATCGTAATATCGATATGATATGGTAAGAGAACTTCAAAATAAACTCAAAGAGCTCACTGATGAGTACCAAATAAAAATAAAAAAAAATACCGAAAAAGAACCAACATTATTGATGTAAGTGTTTATTCGGTTGGTGGGGTAATTATGGAAGCTGGAATAATAGTATCATCAGTTAAAATGATTGCTCTGATAGTTGTTCCAATTTTAAAATCCTCAATGTTAACCCTTGCGGGGGTAATATTACTAACAACAAAAACAAATATCACCGTGTAGTCATCGTAAATTACAAGATCACGTAATCAAGTTTCATGTTGCATCAACTACGTACTCCCAATTATCATCAATGATATCATCGTCGTTAAATGATCAGGAAATATTCGACAGTGAATGTTCCGCGATGGTAGGTATTTATGACTCTGCGATGTCAAAATTAGAGTGTGACGATAATAACAATAACAATGACAACGTCCTTGACAGAGTCAAGGGAGTTACTTCAACAAATAGCAGATAACACAACCCCGGTTCAAACAAGCATGATATCAATAACCTCACCGAATCCTGGATTCAGTGTGAATTTATCTACTCCGATTCCCGTGAAAGAAATAGCGCTAGCAAAATTACGAGTGTATTACAGTTGGCCAAATATTCGTTCAAAATCGTTTGGTGGGCAACAACCGAATAATAGTTTGGTGTTTGCGAATAAGAATCGCGAAGACGGAACCCCAGATTGGAACGTTGTTTCGATACTCTGTGGGTCATATCAAATTGAACAAATTAATAATGAATTACAACGCAGAATAAATTCCACTATTGAAAAGGAATCGAAAATCGCTATAACAGTTCATGAACCAACGCTATCAACAGCGATCGAGATCTTATCTCGCGGATATGTCGTAGATATCTATCAGAGTTCTCTAAGAAAGGTACTGGGAGGCCAGAAATACTTCCTTGACAAATCACCGTTAATTTATCCCTCGGTGAAACCAAGGATGATAAATCAAGGGAGCCACAAAAATCCGATTATATCACAGACAAGATAAGACCCGATAATCCAATGAAAAGTTATAAAGAATATACCACGATTAGTTTTTTCTCTTTGAAAATAGAAAATTACATCGGTCATTTGCAAATTCGACAGGATAAAATCACTAAAAATTTCACAGCGATGAATAATGAGTTTTCGCTGTTGTTAATATCTCTCAAATCCGGTACACTCACCCGAGATGAATTTATCAGCGTCGTAGAAACATGTAACAAAATCATCGATGACATGGAAATATATCATTTTCAAATTACTCAAGAGGTATTAGGTCACGATAATCCTAAAACGAGAACGGACTTTGCGAAAACGTATAATATACGCATAGAAGATATTCCCACATTCAAAATACCCGGATATAATGTAACAGAACTAAAAAAAATCTCTCATTGATGCCATCGATGAGGGTTCAAAAAAAAAATCCATGATACATGGAAAAAAACGCCACAACCCCCTGACAAGTTATAGACAACACCTATTTTGAAATATAATGATGATCCAGATGGCGGTGGGCGACATATTGCGCCGCTAAACGTAAATATATCTTCGGTAATTGCATTGAATTTAGTATGTGATGCTATCGAAGGAAGCTATCAAATAAATCTCTAGCAATCGAATCAAGCCCAGCAAGGATATATTTTATATTCATTCGCAACAACAGTTTCACAAGTGTTTTTAATTATCGAGTCCCCAATTAATCCAGTCCATATGAGATGTCATAATAATACATTAACGAGAATTAATTTTAAACTCACCGATCAGAGTAATAATCTAAATGATCTACAAGGCGAGGTTTTACAAAATAATTCGTTTGTGAAATCCTAAATGATTTAGCGATTTAAGACCTTCGGCCGCAAAATGATTTTCATTGTGTCCCTCATAGCAGCAGAGGGGGCGGACGCAACAATTTTGGTGTCATAGAGCTTCCATCAATTTTATTTTTTTTACTATAAGGATGCTACTAATTCATGTCGCTTTTTTACGATGAAATTGTTAGAACTTTAATTAACACTAATTGACTGCAGTAAGAGGTTGGTTGTTAAATGGACGTTTCTATAAAGGATTGAGCCTATTTAACGCGACGCTCTTTTCTTAGAAGCCTAATTGACACAAAAAAGTTTGGTCTGTTCGTCCCCTCTGCTGCTATTGGAAACAATTCAAAATCATGTCGATAATATATTGTTCCATACGTACAATATTTGTGTTTAAAGAAACCATTTTATCAGAAAAGATATTAAAAAAATTAGAACGAACTTTATCAGTTGCAGTCAATCGAATTGACGCATGCTACATTTCCCACTATACAAGAGAGGGACAAAGGAATTTAGTTGTTGAATAGAAGTAAACTTGCAATCTTTTCTAAGTCTAAACGGGAGTAGCTTTTGTGTAGTGAAGCGTATTTCAACAAATTTAACTTACTCTCGTTTTGTATTCATTGCAAGATGAATACATATTGACTATGGCGAGTTCGTAACTGGTTAATCCGTTATCGTTTGATGCATTAACAGCTGTTTCTAAGCCTAATGACAAGCACTGGTCGAGAAAAGAATCAGTCATCTGCTATGTATTATTGTGTTAGATATCAATTATTTGTATATATTTCTTTGTATGCACGATACATCATTATTCAGGTTTGAAATATACCTTTAAGAGAAATTGACATAAAAGTGCAGTTAAACCAAGTCTGTTTTAACAATAAAACTATCACCTGCAACAAATTTAGTTGCAATATGAAGATGATATTAATTATATTAACGATACTGTTATTTGTTCATCAACCATGTTTGATGATGAATTTGCATACATATTTCATCTGCATTCCAGTTTTAAATTGAATTTTGTCATGGGAAGAAAGGCTGTTATTGACAGGCGTACTTGTAAATTTTGAACAAGTAATTCTCAGTTACTTTTCGATTTCAGGTTAGATATACAACATAAAACAACACTTGACCTTCCTGAAAACGATATATACTCTTTAATGTTCTAGCTCTTCTCATGTTGCATGATATTCAAAAATACATTTGCATTATTCTCCTTATTTAAAATACACATAGCATCACTGATGTATTATAAAATCACATGTGAGATCCAAAATGCTTATAGTATTGATGTTAGTTTACCTGGGTCAGAAACTACATATCTTCAAATATGCCTACTACGATGTTGATTTCTGACTTGTTTCCTCATCTTGCCCTGATCCCTAATCAATGCCGGTGATGTACTTTTTGAGTATCAACGTAATTAAGCACGCACGAATACAACGGGCCAGCTGTATATCCTTGAACATAATGATCACTATCATGGTGTAGATGGAACAAACGTTGCTGTCATCAAAGATACCTACCATGTAGGCCTTGGTAGACTCCTGAAGAGCTCATAAATCGATGATGGTTCTTTAAATACCGAGTAAATTTCTAGAACCATACGCTGGAATGGCAGTGGTTTTTAATCAAAAGCTCAGTGCTCTTCTTGATTGGTCTGATATATGTCAGAGCGATGGCGGTATCGATCCTGGATATGTATGGTTGCTCCAGACCACAATTGCATAGTGACCTCTTACGCGCAGATTTATTGCCAATTGCTTTCTCGGATCCTAACTTCCGGTTGAATGGCGTGCATTTTGTTTGGTACATGCCATTGTGATTATTAACGTTCAGGTTATTTCTCTACAACCAATATTTTAATAATATGATGCATCATCATACTACACATTTTATTGCAAATAAGCTTTTGTCCCATACAACCATAAATATTAGAAAAAGCTATGGTAAACGTTTATCTCACGACTGTACCTTTAGTTGCTGATAGTTTCTTTTCATCGCAGAAATAGAACACTCGTTAGACGAATGAATCAATATGAATTGTTCCAATGCTAATGTTTTACAAAACATATAAATTCAAAATTAATTGTCATACAGATAAACATAAATTAAAGTTTAAATTAACGGTATATTTGAAATAATTATTATTAGTTTCTTTTATATTAACAATGTATAGAAATATGATATTATATTTAGGTACACACCAATACTAACCCAGTTTTCTCAAACCCAGACTCGTTACGTAAGATAGAAAATCTAAACCAGTACTTTGTTGTTCTTACAAACTACACAGCACTGTTTCGGATTCTACTTTGGTGGATTTAAAGAAATAACCTGTAAATCCCTAAACAAAACTAATTACACATATCTTTGTTAGTTGTGTTGTTTAAGGCTCATGAGTATACCGAAATGCTTAGAAAAAAGCCCTTTTATTATTTTGCCGTAATATGTTATGCAATTCATTAACGAAGCCGTCGCAGCACAAACAATTTACCACGTCGTTAGTCATGCATGACCTCAACAGATCCAACTATTATCTTGTATTAGAAATTGCATGTATTCAATACTTTATCCTTTGATTATGTAATTTATATTAGCGCATATATATATATATATATATATATATATATATATATATATATATATATATATATATATATATATATATATATATATATAT
The DNA here is from genome assembly GCA_030141615.1 of Unio pictorum. Lineage (NCBI taxonomy): Eukaryota > Metazoa > Mollusca > Bivalvia > Unionida > Unionidae > Unio > Unio pictorum. Next base: position 8,536,489 of record JARLTB010000220.1, on the reverse strand, counting down.
ATATATATATATAAACTGAATTCAAACAGTTAAGCCAGACATTCTTTCCAAACTCGCAAGGCAGTCGTTCAGTTGAGAATGAAGCTTACAATACTTTAAATAGTATAGGAGTAATAAAAAAGTATGGGAAATAAGTAAGGATCACATATATGGACTGATTCTGGATGAAGAAACAAAATTAAATAAAACAAAAGTAGAAATAGACTATCCGTATGTAAATTGGGACAGGGTTTGGAGGCATTGGTCCGACATCTACTCTTCCAAGGTACAGAGTTTACTCTACACGTACCTCCACAACGCCTGGATAACAGGCGAAGTGGCTGCTATAAGACGTTTGATAAGGACCCAAATTAATTGCCACTATGCAAAAGTGCCCCATATACAAAGTACCACACAATAACTCAATGCGACGAAACAAAGGAGGAACGAATCAAACTGATAATGGAAATAATGAAGGTCGACAAATACGACAGACGGCAGCTACTCTTCCTAGACGGAAATTTTAACAAGCAATTGGCTAGACAAATGACGGACTTTATAACGAGAACTTTAATTAGATGTGGTCCAATATTGAAGGTTAGATAAATGAATTAAACTTTCTTAATATTAAAAAAAATAAAAAAAAATAAAATAAAAATTATTTACAGTGTCAAAGTACATACGAGGATGCCATAGGGCTATATCACACAGCGCTACGCGAAGTGAGCAGGCCTATGGATGAGTGTGGAAATAAAAACCCACAAACAAATCTAATTACAATATATTATATTATAAAATTTAATGCACTTCTAAAACTTCTCTGGAACCTATTTCCATACTTTCTCTGCCAAGCCTACATCCCATAGTAGACATGGATCCCATTTAAGGGAAATCTAAACTATTTTGGAATATTATTACTACTATTACTAATAAATGATTAAAGCCCGGACAAATTGAGATAGGAACTGTACAGCCAATTCAATTTTGTACAGCTTCTATCACAAGGAAGACGGACTATTTTATAAATAAGAATTAGATAAATTGATGAACACTAAATATAATAAATAATACACATCAACATTTATTTCAAAATTCCAAATTAAATATAAAAAAATAAATAAAATAAAATAAACATTGTTATCTTCTAAATTTGGAGAAGATAAAACAGAAAGAAATAAGACAACTGGTAATGAATTTGATGAGAATGGCAATCCATTACAAAATGATAAGTATATATCTATATACTTAATATAGCAGCACACAAATAGCACTACACATATAGCATACATAAGGATAATAAGGGACCACTAGCCATGGTCAAACAAAATTAAAGTAGAATACTAGATTGGGTAGGCCAAATCCCAACTAGTAAAGACTACTGTAACAAACACTAGGGATTCTTAAAAAATACCCCTTATTAATACATTATAACCCCGATGGGGAAAAATCAAATGGGGAGTTTAAATAATTAATATATAAAAAAACAACATAAAAACATATTGGGGGACACAATCACAAATAAAAACTGCCCCCCCCCCCCCGAAAAAGACAATACTTTATTTTGCTCTCGGTCTCTCAGTATATTTTCCAAAAGGTACGTTACATTCTAACTTCCTTTAAAGTTTATATATATATATATATATATATATATATATATATATATATATATATATATATATATATATATATATATATATATATATATATATATATTGATGGCAGTGGGCATATGTTCACATTTGCACGGGATAAAGACGACCCCGCTCTCCAGATTCCCCTGCTGCCTTGCAGGTTAGGTTTTTGATGACCAAAGGCTAGGGTGCTGACACATTACCTGATTGGGCGTATGAATGTGCCGCGCCTTTTGTCTTGCACCAGGGCAGAGGTGTGAAGTGTGCTGCTGATGCACGATCAGCACCAAAACTCCGACTCAGAACCAACATTAGCATTGATACATGGAACATCAGAACATTAAGAACGTGTGGAAAGGTAGAGAAACTGACACACGAAATGAACATATACTATTGGACCATCCTGAGACTGTGTGAAGTACGATGGAAGAGCCTTGGGGAACATCAACACAGCATGGCCATATATTATACTACTCTGGCAGAGATGATAAACATGAACATGGTGTCGGATTTCTTGCCCACAAAGACACTGTGAACACTGTCATGAGTTGTCGGCCAGTCTCCAGCAGGTTTATCATCATACGCTTGAGGGGAACACAACTCAATATCACCATTGTGCAAGACACAAGAACCAAGTTCAACCTTGACAAGCTAAAAGACCCAGAGGTCTTGGAAGCCTTCCAGGCAAGGATAGGAGGGATATTTGCACCACTTCTTACTTCTTAGTGCAGAGAACACAGTTATAGACACAATGATCGACACATTTAACATAACAGTGACCCAAACAGCCAAGGAGATCCTTGGCAAACATCGACAACCAAAGAAACCTTGGGTTACAACTGACATACTTGATCTGTGTGACAAGCGTCGAGAGCTAAATAAGAAGAGGTCAGAAGTAGAAGGAGAAAAACAATACAGTGAAATCAACCAGGTTACCAAAAATAGCATGAAAAAGGCAAGGGAGACATGGATTGAAGACCAGTATAAAGATATAGAAAACAATCTAAAGAAAAATAATCGCAAAAAAGCATACCGACTGGTGAAAGACCTAAACAGTGTAAAACAAGGACGCTCCTCAATCATTCAAGATAACGCAGGGAAATGTCTTACAGAAGAACAAGACATTCTTAAGAGAAGAACAGAATACTGCTTAGAAATGTACAACCAAAGATCTACAGGGGACCCAGGCATACTCAACATCGATTAAATGACCAACACTGACAACTACCCCATCATCTGAGAATAAGTAGAGGCTGCAGTAAAAGCATTGAAAAAAGGGAAGGCAGCAGGAGTAGACAACATCCCTGCAGAACTAGTCCAGGAAGGGGGTGAAGCCATGATAAGCGCCCTACTAACAATCTGCAACAAGATCTGACAGACAGGGGAATGGCCAACACCATGGACTCAGTCACTCATAGTAACTCTCCCGAAAAAAGGCAATTCGCAGCAATGTCAGAACTATCATACGATCAGTCTTATATGCCACCCAAGCAAAGTCATGCTAAAAATCTCATTAAACAGACTGAAGCCGCGGGCATAGGAAATCATAGCTGAAGAACAGGCCGGCTTCAAATCAGGTCGAAGCACAACTGAACAGATAGCTCCAGCACCAACAAGAACTTTATCATGTCTTATTGATTTTAAGAAGGCGTTTGACACGGTATGGCATGCAATCGTTTGTTCCAGCATGAAGCTGTACAACATCAACGATAACCTGATCAAAGTCATAGAAAGCCTTTACACCAAGGCAACCAGCATAGTATGCTTCAAAGGTCAAATAGGAGATTGGTTTAGGGCAACTGTGGGAATCATACATAGCTGCCTCCCTTCACCTCCTCTCTTCAACATCTTCCTTGAAAGAATCATGACAGATGCACTGGAAGATCATGAAGAAACTGTCAGTATTAGAGGCAGAATAATAACAAATCTGCGCTTTGCTGATGACATCTATGGCCTTGCAGGAAATGAGGAGGACCTAGCTCAGTTGATGTAAAACGTGGACATGACAGCTACTGCTTTTGGTATGGAAATCAGTGCAGAGAAGAACAAATTGATGACCATCAACACCAGTGGCATCAGCACTGACATCATGATTAGTGGCCAAAACCTGGACACAGTTAATAGATTCAAGTAATTAGGAGCCATCGTGGTAGACGAGGGATCGAAACCAGAGATATTGTCCAGGATTGCGCTGACAATAATGGCAATACAGGGCTGAAGACAGTTTGGAAAAACAGAAACACCCCAGTCAGCTCAATAAACAGACTGATGCGCTCCTTGATTGAATCTGTATTCCTATATGCATGTGAGTGATGGACCATCACAGCGGATCTCGAAAGGAGGATACAAGCTGTTGAAATGAGATGCTTTCAAAGGTTGCTCGGCATTCCATATAGAGATCATGTCACGAATGAGGAAATGGGAATCAGAATTAAGCAAGCCATTGGGCCCTATAAAGAGCTATTGACCATTGTGAAAAAAGCACAAAATGAAATGGTATCATGCAAAGTACTGTGCAGGGATATATATATATATATATATATATATATATATATATATATATATATGACATGCATATATATATATGAATTTTCAAAGATGTTTTTCGTCATCTAAATGCAACAGACGTAGGTGCTCTCAATGTGCAAATATTACAGAAAGTACCTATTTTAGTAGCTCCAATACTAAAGAAATGTTTTCTCTACGTTATAACACTGATTGTATATCAACTGATGTAATTTATTTGATAACCTGTAAAAAATGTAACATGCAATATGTTGGACAAACACTTCAACAAGTTTCTAAGAGAATGAATAATCACCGCTTTCATATAAAAAATTATATGGATCCTCAGTTCTCCTCTAATGTTTCAATGCATTTTAATACAAATAATCACTCTTTAAGGGATTTTTCTTTCATGCCAATCGATATTGTGCACGGAGAAATGAACAGACTCATTAAAGAAAGTTATTGGATTAATCGGTTAGATACTGTTTATCCTAATGGCCTTAATACTAAGGCATTATATAAAATTGTATAGAATTTTAGTGGATGATTTGATATATTGTATTTATTTATATGTATGTATGTATATATATGTATGTATGTATATATATATATATATATATATATATATATATATATATATATATATATATATATATATATATATGTGTATATATATATATATGTGTATATATGTATATATATATATATATATATATATATATAATATGTAGTTATATGTATTACTGTTAGTCTCTACATTATAATCTCACTCTCAGTTTTCATTAGAGACTCATGCATCATTCTGATCCAGTTGTACATATGATATTTGTATAATAAAGAATATAAATTATGATGTTATGTCAATTACGTAATTATTGACATATAGACGTCATCTGCTTCTTTCAAAAGCATGACGTTATGTTAATGACGTAATTGTTTATAACTTTATAGACGTCATCAGTTTCTTTCAAATAAAGTTTGTGCCTGAAGAAGCATAAATGCGAAACTAGTCGCACAAGTTTATCGGCGTTTGTGTTGTTTTTTTATCCCCTATATATATATATATATATATATATATATATATGATGGTCTATACTCCTGAACAAATGCAAAATGTCAGACAATCCAAATACATTTGCTATTTTTAGTTATTTTGCAATATCCTGGATATTTTTTGAAAACAATTGACGCATATACAATTTGGCCTTTATTATATCGATGATTAAAGGAAGAGTTGCGATTAAACTACTACCAATATCACATTCATTATCATTCAGAGATTTTGATCCAAGGGAAAATGAAAATATAGAAATTGTTATAACGTACGCATATATAAAGCAGTTTATTATGTGTGTTATTATCGTGTAAGTATATTATTTTGTATTTATATTAAATTGTATACTCTTGATTGTATGACATGTTTCTGCCAGACATTACAATATAATCAGATCAAATTCTGTTCTCCCTGCATGTTATTTTGGCTGAAAACACTTTACTGAAGCCAATAAAGAAATTGAATATGAACCTCTGTGCATGTATTTTACATTTGTAATATTCATTATTTTCCATATGCCGATCATTGGGTTGAATTTACACTACACTACATGTTTTTCGTTACACAGTCGCGTGTTAGCTTAAAATATTGCTAAAACAAGTGTTACGTTAGCCTCATTTTAAAATATCGATCATCATACAATTTGCTATGATTTTGTATTAATTGTATCGAATAAAGTGTACTCAGCGACAGTTGAAAAATTATTTCATTTGCCCTACGTTTCTCTTATCCTCATCATCGTAGCAACAACGGACGCGGAAAGGGTTTGGCTGAATGATTTGAACACAGGATTACAGACAGACAAACGGGGAGTCACTGGTCCTGGCCTCCCCGACCAGTTGTCGTTCCTTCTCCAACGCAAGACACATGATCGTATCTTAAACTTAAAGAAAAATAATCACATTGATCCAAATACTGACATCTATATTGTACAGCAATTAAAAGATGGTCAACCACTTCTATAAAAGATGCACAATTTGGAAAATGTGATAAGTGTTCAACCATTTAATCTATCGGGATTTAATACATAGTAATCACTGACCTCTTTGCTTATACATTTAATAATAGTAACATCTAAATGACAATTGTGATGTGATCATAAACATCATAAACTTCATTTGCAGAATGTTTTAGAATGCGACTTTCATAAGCACACAATATTTTATCTTTTAAACACTTGTAGGCGGGCTATTTTCGCTTTGCTCTTTGAAATCCATCAATCTGTGATAAACTACATGGAGATACATAACTTGATCTTACAAAGTTACAATATAAATTTAGGTTTAAATTGGTGACTTTATCGGAACGTACCAATGTCATCTAATAAAATAACGCCTGTTTACCAAGACAAACTCATGGATCATACTGAACATGCATAATATGTATTGCTCAGTGTCAATTCCAATTGGTACGAAAGTCTTATTACTATATAATACTGATCATGGTATAATATGAAGACTATTAGGCGCAATATTCTCATAAGGGACTGAACACAAAAACATGCTAATAATATATACGGTGCTTGCTCAGTTATTTATTTAATTAAACACTCAATAATACATATTCCACACCATATTAAACTTAAATACTTTACCAAACATTCTTACCAAACATTCTTTACATGCATCAAATATATTTTAAATAATCGAGTTAGGAGCTGAACACAAACAAACTGTTGCAATGTTACGGAGACAGTCTAGTTAATGATAATTGTCAGACCAATAGAATCTTACTTTAATTACAATATAAATTGGTCAGTGGTCAGTAATTACGGAAAAATGTGGGCAAATTGTTAAATTATATCCAGTCATACACAAATGTTTTCTTGCCTGACCAGCAATGGGAATTATTGATGTAACATTGACCCTTACATCTAAATGTTTAATTTAAACGTGTCGGATATTATATCCTAAAATGTAAAACAAGCACGTCAGACTTAATTTTACCTAAATCCACTATGTTATCTTTGAAACTGTTTTACCTGATGATACTATTTATGTTTTCGTCATAATATACTTGACGAGATTTTATCCTGTTCAGTAAACTCTAGAATATTAACGGAGACTGATTGATGCCAAAATGCATCACTTGTTAATCGTATTGTTCAGTTTTCGCTCTAGAGAGTAGAATGTGCCACAATCCTTTGGAAATGTCATTTTTTAAACGTAATTTTCATTTCCAATTTTGTAAATTATTTGTATTTGGTAATTATTGACCAACGGCTAAATGTTAATAGTCAATGTTAAAAGTATTTTCTTTTTTAGACTTAAGTATACATGGTATTCTCCTGATACGTCCACATGTTTCTAATTTATTTGCCATTAAATATTGCTTTTGGTTCTGCAGACACTCTTTGCTTAGCGCCGAAATTGCGCATTTAAATCTTTGCTTAGCTCAGAAATTGCAAAATCAATATTATAATCGATTCGATAGATTTGTGTTGTTTGTTTAGGAACCCTAAACATCAGTGTATATGTTTCTGTATAGATAACTTATTTAAGAAAAGTGACTATAATCCGATTGTTTATGTCATCACTGTGTGCAAGCAGATTGATCATATTGCTACACAATATTCTCATTGCAAATCTACTCCACAAACTTACACATGTGTCCCCCATCCTGGAGAGGAAGTTATATGATTAAAGCACCTTACATTAATGTCAATTACCAAGAGACCATACAATATAGGCGAAGAATATTTCAAGGGGTGGGTACGGGAACTAATGTTCAGTTATCTATCTAGAATATTTCCTGGACATTTCTATCATACCTTAAATTTCCAATTAGAGATGGGCAGAATATACCAACTGTTGGAAGTTTAATTAATGCGTACATTGCTGGAACATCAAGGCATAAAATGTAACACCTGATTTTAAGAAATAGTCTAAAAGAAGGTCTACACTTATATACTGGTATAAATATACGTTTAAAATAGTTTTATTAATATCTTAGATAATAATTGCCTCTGGAACTCTTGTGGTCACTGACGCTAAGCGGCTGTGTGCAACATTGCTGAAACAGATTTGATCATCTATATCATGCTTTAGAAATAAATATTTTATGAATAATTGAGTCTGATATTGTATCAGTAAATTGAACATATTTCAACAACAATTGTATTATTGTAAATGTACTCTACAACCTTACATATGTGCTCGCTATCCAGGAGAGGAAATGATATTATTCAAGTATCTTACATTAATTTCAATTGCCATAGGACCATACACCATACACGATATCTGAAGAATATTTTAAGGAATAGGAACGGGAACCAGTACTCAATAACACAACTAAATTCTTTCTGGTGTATTTATATCCTACCTAAATTTCAAATTTGAAAATGTGTACTAGAAATATAAAATGTATACTCATAATCATTCATTTTAAAATTTCTTTTGAACGCAGTTACATTGTTAATACTTCCAAAAAACTAATGCATTCTAATTAGAACGTAAAGTAACTTGAACTGCTTCCCAAGCAGCATAAACATAAATGAACGACCTGATAGCAACCTGTGCGTAAAAGAAACGATATAGACGAGCAAACGTTTATTTTACAAAGTTTGATATCTTTCTAAAGCCATCTGCTTTAAAGGGAGATGGGCAGAAAAAATAAATTGATGGAATCTCAATTACTGCAAATATTGCTGGACACTTCCAGACATTAAATTGAACACCCGATTTTAATGAACAAACTTTGGAAGGCCAACACGTATATACATTTATTTATACACCTTTATGATTTCTTTGTTGTAATATCTCGCGGAATAATTGCCATTGAAAATATTTTGGTTACTGTTGCTAAGCGTTTGTTTCCTTATTTCATATAATCTCTTTGTCAGTCTTATGGTCATGCTGTTCGACACTTTTTATATATTAAGACATTTTAACGTTTCAGATTTGGATGATTGTTTTTTTTTTCCTTTGATGTTTAGTGAGCTATTCTTTGTTTCATTCTGGTGTTTATAGGCAAATCATTTCACATAACAAATATGATATTTGTTCTCTACGTTTGTTAGATTTGTGAACATTTGCATTTTAAAACATGTTTAACGTTATTATCTTCCTTGATACTGTAATAAATGTATTGTGTCTCTTTCGTTATCTCCATAGCAGAGTGTCTTTGAGTTGGTGTGTATGATTTAACACTTTCTCATATATAGATATATGTATATATATATATATATATATATATATATATATATATATATAGAGAGAGAGAGAGAGAGAGAGAGAGAGAGAGAGAGAGAGAGAGAGAGAGAGGGAGAGAGAGAGAGAGAGAGAGAGAGAGAGTACTGACTGGGTCTGGCTTATCGATCATTTAATTTTAGCGGCTAATTTCGAATTACATAAGATGTTACCCTTTATTAACATCGCATGTCCTATTGAAAAACTGTGCATGTTCTAACTGGCACAACGCATAATCCATAACTGAAACATTAAAGTACTGGTCATAAAAAGTCAACTTAGGATGCACTGTGCCTAGTCATGTACATACCTAATTAATATTTCAAACACCGCTGCCTAATCATCACATAACTAACACCTATAATGTAACACAATTTGTTCCCTGCATGGTAATTTACCTTTCTCAATAAGATACCTACGTACAAAAGGCTTAGTAGGAGATTCAATACAAAAGTAACTACAGTTTAATAGCATGTAGCATGCACACGCGACAAAGCGTCTCCCTCTTGCATTGGTAAGCTCATTGCAAGAAGGTCCACAATGATCATTCCAGTCGTTTAGAGCATCTTTGTCAACTTTGGCATTCCAGTCTCGTTGTTGTTAAATCCCGGTAATTGTGGACCTTAATGATGGATCTGCTTATCTGTAGTGATTTTAAGAAATTGTATACATGGTTATACCGTATTCCTTAGTATTGAGTAGATGGTCTGACTTGCTGAAATGAATAATCTTCGAATAATCTTCGAAGACTAATTTAGTTAGAGGGAGGAGCGTCCGATTGCTATTGCCATTTAAGAAGGACTTTCCAACAAGTAAACATATATTGGATACGCAGTGCCATGGACCTATATAAATGTCTCTATATTATCCACTCCATATTAAAAGTTATCCGCTCAGCGTTGTAAATGTCCTTTTCCAATTTCAACTTCAAGAAACATTGTTGATTAGGAATCCGATTGCGTTAATTTGATATTGAGCAAATATAATTCAAACTGAATACAATATTTAATATTTGTTATCTGTAATCATATTCTGATACATGGAAGAAATAGGGTTTTATAAGGTTTGTATATAAACTGAATAAATAAACACTATAAATCCACCATTTGAGATGCAAAAAATATTTTTAATCGCGGTTATTTAAATTGATATTATATTGATGTGTCATTTAATCAGTTTACTGTAACATAAGTCAAGAATTTATTAATGTCTAGTTCAGTATTATTAGAAGTATTCTCAGTTGATGTTTTAACACTATTAAGATAATAATGTCAATTATTATTGGAATACATCTACTGCAACTATACAAATTAACAGTTTCATTACTAAATGGCATGCAAAGACACATTTGAAGAACCAATTGGTTGATATCCTTCGAAAACGCGTGCAAAGTCACACTCAACGCACAAAGCACATAATGCACACAATCGAAAATAACGGTTTGCGAACGTTTGCTTTATTTGCAACATTATATATTCGAGAACAGTATTTTGTCTTTTGTATGCCAAAGGAACATATCGATACATATATTGCAACAGACGATTGCAGTATTAAAATGACATTAACTGTGAATTATTATTTTGTCTTCATCATTTGGGTAACATTGGTTAATTGCTATAATTTCAAAGAGGACATGATTACCATCTTTATATCAATCACGGTGTAATGCCAGTATTCCTGCCATACTTTATAGAGAATGCAAGGTATGAAGAAAGTGCAACAAAATTAATTTGTTGAAAATTTTGTTTTTCTGATACAAGTCCTTCATTAAAACTATATTGTATTTCCTTGTTTTTTTAAACAGTTTGAGAGATGCTAATTGTAGCAAAATACAATTCATATTTAATTATTGCCCATTGTACGATTCAAATCGTATTTTGTTTCAGAACAAACAAACTTCATCGGGAAAAATGTACAGGACAAACATATAAATCATCTACGAAGTAATCCATATGGACAGGGCGAAACCAATCTCAATATAAATCCAGATGTCATGTTCTCAAATATAAATGGTGACAGTTTACCAACAGGAAACAATGACTACAGTAGAACCCACAGTAAGAATGGTACGTTGCTACAATATATTGAATTATTATGATAGTATCGTTTCTGAATTATAAAGCTGTCAAAATGCAATATATATATATATATATATATATATATATATATATATATATATATATATATATATATATATATATATATATATATATATGTACATAGTTTCCTTTTGAAATTTCTCAGGCAACACCCTCCTACTGAGAACATACTGTGTAATGTAATTTCTAATGGACACAAACTGATTACAAAGTCAATTTATCATCGCAATTATTAACGTAATGGTGAATGTAAACTAAATGTGATTTTCTTTTTCAAATTCCATCCACAGATAAGTCTCGCAACCGAAATAAATATTACGTCGAAGTCGTTGTATTAGCAGACTCAGGAGTATGGGAATTGTACGTGGATAAGTAAAGCAATAAGCATCTATCTAGCTAAGTAGTATAGAAGAGGCCCGATTCTGGACCACCTTAATGTATTTCCTATGGGAGGAAAAAAATCGAAACTGTTATTTTGCCATTCTGAGACTTTCGATTGTTTGCAAAACAGGGGGTACTAGAAGGGCTCAGAAAAGGATTTTTCGAATTTTCATTTTATATTGTAAGTCTTCCCTGGCACAAATATTTCTATTTGGCATTCTATGTGCAACTCGTTTTCGACCATTTATGTCTCTACTAAATATCCTCATCTTGCCGTTGCGATATTTTATTGTGGGTGTAGTAGTTGGATCAAAAGTCTTATGTACATCAAGTAATTGTTGTTTGCTGTGCTGTGTCAGCATCATATATGACATTATAATTAAAATATATTTTTAATTATTTCACAGTTATGCCGCGATTCAAAAGAAACTCTCCTACGGTTGGTGGTACTGTTCTGTAATAATATTTTGGGGACCTTTTATTGTAATATGAAATTACTGACCTGTAGTATTTTCCACCACAACTCCCACATAATTGTGATACGGACCTTTAACACCCCGTTGACAAACAAAATAAGGTCTTGGTCCAGCATTGGGATTTATTCTAATCGCATGTGCATGTATACCACAATAATCACCAAAACAACTTTTCCCACAGACTTTTATTGAGCCCACTGGAAGCCATTTATAAGTATCGGGTGCAGGTAGTAACCCCATATATTATTAAGTAGAATCTAATTTAAATTGACTAATGACCAAACGCAATCGTGTTAATTCCATCAGTACAATATCGCTTATCATCAAAATTACAGAGTCTTGTTTTTGTCAATCTATCTGTGAAAATGTTATGACGATGTGATCTGAATCCAAAAGTGGTTATTGTTGGTAGTTTATCTTTTGGTGATCTCTTTAGTGCTGTCAAGTAATCGTTGAATTTCAACTTGTTCTTCACGTAATTATTATTAATTCCTTTTGCTTCGTTTGCTTCCATTTTTGAATCCTTCAACACTGAATACATCTTCGCTCTAAGTCCAAAGAATACTTTGATCGGAGAAAATGCAAATTCATCTTTCATCTTCCCAATTACTTTCTTGCTGGCGTTATCATTGAATTATCCACAAGATCCTTTAGGATCTACATCTGATAAATCAAATAATTCACGATGATTATAGATATCTTTATAGATATCTTTTTTGGGGATATCTTCCCCAGGGACCTCATAGACAAGTGAATCCGTGTCAGTAAACAACAGTCTTGCATTGGACCATTTCGATTTAACGAACCCGTAGTGAAATTGGTACATCATGTACTTGGACATTTCTAACACTGCAGCACCAACATAGACTGTTTTGTCAAGATACAACCTAGATTGCTTTGAGGTGATCAATGAAAGATGATCTGTTATTATTTTACTATCTTCGAAGCAATTTCTCCGAGTCAATTTATGTCGTCGCGTTTCATTGTTAACAATTTCTATATTGACTCGTTTTCGGATATTTTCCATAGTTTTTCCGAATACAGAATTATTCATCAACTTGAAAAAGTCCTTCTCGAAATCATTGTTCGCAGCTGTTCTTCTAGCTGTGTTACCATCAATATAAGATTTCATCCTTGTCGAATGATTAAACTGCAACACCTTATTAACCTTTCTTAGTATCAGCCCAGTATCAATTGCCTGTTTAAGTATAGCAATGTGACATACATAATTCCGCGTGTTGTACAGATTCGGTACAAATTTTGCTATTGGGTTGTATTTCACTGTTCGTAACACTAATTGTTCCTGTGATAGCATTTTATCGGTGACTATCATCTTTTCAACTAGAAAAGGATAATCACTGTGAGAGTCATGTAAGTGAGCTGGGTAATCGATATCCACTTCAACATAGTAGCCAGTTTGTTCATCCACGTTGTTAAATATCACCTTGCTGGGATCATCACCAGGTTGCCAATTCGATGTTGTCACTAAAAAGTCCTCTACGGTGGACCATGAAAAACCACCATAATGCATCAGCATACACATACCACCACCATAGAGATTGTTCATGTCTATAGAGATGATATATTTGCTGGGTTGATTTACATCATACTGTTTGAGATATTTATTATTTGCGATGGAATGTTTCTTTGTAATCACACTTATCCTACCTCGGATCGCTTTCTCAATAAATAAATATATATCCTCATCAGTTAATAGTTCAAGTTTGATATTTGTTGATTTCAATAACGCATTCCAAGACAATCCTGGTGCTGAATAATAGTGTGCTGGATCTAATCCATAGTAGTTCATCGAAGTTGTTCTAAAGCCATCGTAGATATCTGACAACAATAACACATCCACGGTGAGATATATATCGTGATAGTCGCCGAAGTTTTTACAGTTAAATATCTTCCAGGTTGATAATGCTCGATTATATTCTTCTACAGTGATATCTTTATCATTCATTGATGAATAAAACTTATCGATGGACGGCAATGATGTTTCTGAAAACCGTGATGGACTCTTAAAATAATCATATGGAAATATTCCTTTCACGGTGATATATTTTAGCGTTTCTGTTTTTCAGTGATTGGTTAACTAGCACAATTCTTTGCTAGTTGTTCCAACGATGTATTCATGAATTGTTTACTAACAACTGTGATAGACATCAATCGTTCTGTATTATTGGGGATACATTTCAATGAAATGTTGTTGTCAGTACAGTAATTTGAAATCTCTGGATGTCCTAACGCGCGTAGAATAAAATTACCATCATATCCACGGAGATTGTGAAATACTACCGGATAAAATGTTTGAAAACTTCTACACCGTTCGTGAACTGCTCCAACATACTTATCTGATACTGCATTCAAGAATGCTACTTTTGGATTATTTTCAGTAAAATCTTTTTTACAAATACAACAGGTGTGATTAGTTGAAAGGATTTTAATTTCGTAAAACATTCGTCAGTAACCAACAATAATTTCTCGATTCGTTGTTGCTCTTCAAAAAGGTATTTCAACATGTGGACTTCTGGTGGTGTATCATTGTTGTTATTTTTTCGGTATATTTGTGATAATTTTGAAAAAACTATTATTGGTACATATAGTATTTATCTGATACGATTATGAGCATTTTTCTGTGTTGATAACGTCTTAATGTTACATTCACAGGCCGGTTTGTCACAAACACACTTATAATTGTTAACAGGTACCATAAATGCCTCAAAGTCTAACAAATATCAAATGTAGTTTTCGAGTTCGCTCGTACTTTTTAAAGCAGCATATATTATCAGGTGCTTTCGGGGTAGTTACAGCTTTAACCTCAAAGAAATATTTGTTGTGTTCGATTAGCTCTTGCTGAGTGCGAAATCCACAGAGGCAGTTGTACCAAAAATACATCTTATGATCATATCCTGACATTTTTTAACTCAATAGACGACTAAGAACTTTTATCCACACAAACTGTTCGTTATACCATAAAAGATTTACCGTAGAATTATCCGTGATGTGTTTACTACTGGTGATATCAAATAAGAAAAAACACAAAGTTGATCATCAAACGAAAAAACATTGATTCCAGAACGAAATAGGGTTGGATTCTGCTTCTCAATTTTAGGTATTTGTTTTATTGGAGTAGGATAATCAATTCCGGTCATGTTGATTCGGCAATGATAGGGTATGTAGTTGCTCACTCGATCTACATGATCATGTGCCGGAAATACTGCTGATAATAGCGCCCACATCAAACATTTATTATCAGTATTTTTCACGTTAATGCATTGTATTTGTTGCTATGATTTTACCAGGAAGGGGTTTATACGACGCACCCGTAGTAATTCTAAACTCATACACGGATAGTTGTATATAATTCACTTTTGTGATTACCCATCCAGAATCATGAGAGCTATAAAGTTCAAAATTTCTTGATATCCGTTGGAAAAAGCCTTTAGCAAGATCTTCAAGATCAGTTGCTCTTGTGACTATCTGGGTTACAGCATTTAAATCAGTTGTTCTTTTTTTACCCGGGTTCTTTGCCAAATACATATCGACGTTATACATTGCATTTACTTTCAAGGTCGACTTTTCTAGTAAAATGTTTGGAATAAACCCCGTAATAATTTTTATCAGATCATTGACAACAAAGTGGTTGTATTGCTTAACACGTGGAAAAAAGCGGATATATGCATCCGATCCAGAAAATGCTTCATCAATGATATAACCGCCTTGTTGAATTTCTGATTGTATTTTCTTTTTTCGTCGCAGAATTGTTATTTGTTCTGTTAACTCGGCCAGTTGTTCATTAGTTCTTGGCCAGTCTATTTTTGTTTTAGTTAATTCGTAGTATTCATTAACGAGTTCTCTCGCAACTACATGGCGAGAATTTTTCGGTAGAATCATTGATGGGCTCATTTTAGATAATGACATTTGTATACTACACATATCTTTAATTCAATTTCACCATATAATTAAAACTGAATTAAAGTTTTGCATATCATATATATAATAACATGTATAATTTATCATGTTGTTCGTGGCTCAAGAAAAATTCGAGTGAACGGTGTGGTAAAAAATGTTACGGTGATGATTGTGGTACTCATGCGTATTTGTTGAGAATAAGTCCTAACGCGGGTACTACACCTTGTATTAAATGTGGTGTTGGCGTTCGAGTAAAAATTCATCTTTTTGATAATTGTGGACGCAAAGCATATCGATCTTTGTTGAATTATTATTTGCGAAGAAAAAATAGTCAACTCGGTTGCAATGAAACACCTCCAACTGAAGATAATTTTATTCTTGGATATACGCCCCGATCGATTTCAGCTGCTTAATTTTGCCAAACTGACACTAAATTGGTACCCCTTAAGGAATTTTTATGACACCTTTATTTCGCCAATCTGATACTTAATTTAAAAAAAATGAGTGGTCCAGGGAAATAGAGGTGTTATTTTTGTCAATCTGGCACTTAATTTTAAAAAAGATGAGTGGTTCACGTTATTTTGCATATCTGGTACTAAATTGGTACCCCTTATTGATTTTTTTTATAAAATCTTTATTTCGCCAATCTGACACTTAATTTTAAAAAATGGGTGGGGTTATAGAAGCCTTATTTTGCCATTCTGACACTAAAAGTAAAAAATTCATAGAAGCGTTTGTAGATGAAAATATGTACTCGTTGTTAAAGATTAATTTTTTCATCGTATTTCATTAAAATAAGGGTTCTGTCAAAATATTTAAAATTAAAATATCCCTGTGGAGAGCTTATTTTGGTGATTTGAGCCCTTCTAGTACCCCCTGTTTTGCCAAAAATCAAAAGTCTCAGAATGGCAAAATAACAGTTTCTATTTTTTTCTTCCCATAGAAAATACATTAAGGTGGTCCAGAACCGGACCTCTTCTATACTACTAGCTATGTATCTATGTATTGATCTATGTATCTGTATAGGAATGTATCCTCCTTCTACGTACACATTTATCAGTTTATTAACTTTATTTTTTGATCTATCTATATCTCTATCTAATGATCTATCTATCATGTATATATATATATATATATATATATATATATATATATATATATATATATATATATATATATATATATATATATATATATATATATATATATATATATTTATCTATCTATTTATCTATCTGTATACATGTATGTATGTATGTATGTATTCATGTATGTATGTATGTATGTATATGTATGACGTATGGATGTATGGATGTCTGAATGTATGCATGGATGGATGGAGGGTTGGATGGATAATACAATAGTGAAACTTTGTCAGTTGACATATTGACAAAACCAAATATCTCAATACTTGCCAGTATGGACAAATGAATCCAAAGCTAACCTGCATTTGTCTTAGCATTTCACTGATCTTCTATCAATTGATTAATGATTATAATATTTCGAACATGTCTATACAGTTTTTTATACTTAACATTGACTTTGAAGTAATAGCAGAATAATTCAATTTTTTTTGCCAAGGTTGCTACAAATATGTATCTACACATATACACATATATGCATGCACACACATTCACATATACACGCAGCTCTCTATAACCATATATATATATATATATATATATATATATATATATATATATATATATATATATATATATATATATATATATATATATACATACATACATACATACATACATACATACATACATACATACATACATACATACATACACATGCTCTCAAATGGACATTCACACAATCACGTATGTGTAAACATATTCTTTTTCATATTGATATATGGAAAACAACATGAAACCTGAAGAAAAAAGAACAGGTGACGACAATCTGTGTTAAAAATAACTATATATGAATCAGAAAACTTTAGGTCTCCAGGAATTGTTATACAACTAAATGTGTGGACATTGACAGGAGAACGTTGGTCCATTTTCTAAGAGTTGTACTAGTCAGTATTAATGCTATGTTAGGACTTGTTGGTTGATAGTTGGTTAATAGTAGGGTATACGTTTTATTGTATTTTGAAGCTTGCTTTTTGTAGTCACCATAAGCCTTTAAACCATACATCATCACTTGACTTGTTGCAGTCAACCCTGCTTCCAAGAAGTGTATCCAACTATGTATCGTCTTCTTGATATAACACGTTAACCGCTTCTCTCACCTATACTGTTTCAATCACACTCTCAAAGAAAACGTTTCGTTCTTAAAACAACATTTTGCAGCCTAGATTAAGGTGTTTCGCTCTGTCGTCAGTCTGTGTTTCTAATCTATTTTAACAGTGTTTTATAAATATTTGGGGTAGTATCACTGCAACGATATGTTTAACACAATATATGCTTCTATATGAATCAAGATACTCCTGTATATGCTGCATGTCTTGATAATGCTAAAGCATTCAACACAGTTTGGCACAACGGGTTACTATACAAGCTGAACAAACTTGGCATAAACGGAATGGTCTGGTGCATCACCAAAATCTCGTGCGAGAGACTAACACGTTATATTTTATTTGCGGGAAAACTATCCAAACGCTTGGATATTAAGCAAGGTGCTGGCCGTATGCTGTCAGGTTGGTTCTTTTCTGTAACGATATATGATTTCATCACAGAATTAAATAACATTTTACGCGGTCTGACACTTATCGCGTATCACAAACTATAATATAGACGACATTATAATATGAGTTATGTCAGAGATATGCTGCACGAGGTGTTCAATCCTTTGATACATATTCGTCTACGCAGACAACACGTTGGTAGTACCTTGCGACTGTGGATAATGGAAGCATACATAAAGTGAATTTATTCTTTGTAAACCGAATGTGTAGAGACACGTGGGCGTTGATCTGGAAAAAAGAATTTCATTATGCGCTTAAATCAGTATTTGACCAACTCTTTAAAACAGACGGTATTTATTTGTCAGCCAGTGAGTGTCTGAGATAACTTCAGAGACATATATTTCTTCCAACTCAAGACTTTACACAAAGTACAGCATTTAACTGTGTCATTGGTATCAAAAATTTAGCGCCCTAGCTGTCTTTGCAAAGACCTTCGCCCTTATATAATGTATTTCAGCTTCACAGCAGGTGTGTGAGGTCGCTATTTATACGTGTTTTGATCAACAACATTCGTAATATTTAATACCTACTGAGTTTATTTAATTTCTGAAGTTGGAAACGTACAAAACTTAGGTAGACCTGGCAATGCGATTGAGATTTAGATCACACTCATGTAATCTTTATGGTCATTACTACTTTTCTTATTCCAGAGAATCATCACAACGATTATATATTTAGATATAACCTCTACTTGCAGGTTTCTAGCGATAGCAAAATCCACGAGCCCCGCTGATAGAGATATTAAAGCCCGCAGAGACTCGAGGGAATATTTTTTACACAATATCAACGATGTAAGTATTGTATACCTGATTATATAATACGTTAGCATTCATTTAATTCACATACTTAATTTGATTAACACAGAAAGGCTTTTGGGTATCGAACGATCCGTGACTACACTGGACTAGCACAATTACGTTTGTTTAGCATGCACCGGAAACATATTTGAGTTGGCTGCATGGATCTTGATGTGTTCGTCTTCAAAACGTGATCCCAAATTAATTTTAAAATGCTTTAAATCCTAAGCAAACTTTGATAAAATGGTCATCTATTTAATGAACATCGTTTTCAGTCTACAACGTATTCTGTTTAGAAAATGCTTACTATATATTCTTTAAAATGAAAACAGAAAACATAAACACTTTATTTCACTAAAACGTAGTCATCGTGAATGTGAATATCGTCCGATCGTTTTAAATGCAGAGACATTAGATACGTGTTGTATGTTCTCTATACATGATGCTACTAACTTGCATATCTCAGAAATATTTTGAGAACAAAGAGCATTGTGGGGTATGTCTTTTGGTCTGTATTAGCATTGTTAAAAAGCAACATTTGCAATTTTGTATTAGGTGGACCAGCTTTACAAAGGAATAACCGATCCTAGTATAGAAATTACTTTCGCCATTCGCTCCTTGGTAACATTCCTGGTAAGAACGTTCTTTTTATATGTGTGCCCTTGAGTACGTCTCTTAAAATACGTGTCCTGATGGCAGTCACGTGATGTTATTAGGTCTTTCATTTCACAAATATTTAACATACTTATTTACAATCTAAGTGGGAAGAGGCTATGCTGTTTTAGCGCCTTACATAGGTGAATGATCTCATCAGTTATGGTGCTTGTGAAAATGTTCCAAGACTAAGTATAGAGTACACCCTGAAATATCTATCCTCTGTATTCTGGGTATGTTCCTCTCATTCAAAGTTCAATTCAACTGATGCATTGAAGTAAGGTTTGTGGCAACATGCTATTTAAACAAAATGCATATTCCTTTTTAGCATTTCTTGTCATTGTATTTCAGATTATGATTTGCAAGTCAAGGTAGTATCTATTGAAAGCACCCATGTACTAAAGCCATCGACAATGAATTGTGATTATATCACCCTTTGAACATTATATTATGTTCTGATGTGTTCCAAAAATTATGCGAAGGCATGATACAATCAAATTTGTAATCACATTGTATAATACAGACAATTATACTTACTACAATCAAAACTTGAAGAAGCTATGCTTGATCAAGTCATGATATCTGTGATGGTTACTACACAAGAAGCATTCATCTTTATCATTGAAGTATTTAGACAACAGTTTTATGTCACAAAACTAACATACCGAGGTATATTGTAATAATGTGTACCATAACATATTATAATAAAATATGTACCATAAAAGATACCCGAAAAATATTTGTACTGAAAATATGCCTAATATCACATAATATTGTCTGAAGAAATGGAATCATTACATCATAATCTATTCCATACATGTGTCAAGTGTTTACTTTTAAATCAGGTTTAGTACTAAGAAACCAAACAATAGATACGTTAAAATGTGTTGAATATGTAATTACACACAGTACGAGCAGCAGATACAAGACAACATGCAAACTATACAAAACGGGAACCATATTCCCAATCGATAAAATTAAAGTTCGTTAAACAATTAGTTTGACTATTATCAATAATTGAAACAACCATCGTAACATATATACAAACGTTTATTGATAACTATAAAAATACCCTATTGTTCTTATCACTATATCAACGCAAAAACA